>JAPYYW010000908.1:0-37999 GCA_030522545.1 Cremastinae sp. A BG-2022a
TTAATAAACTTAATCTCGCAAATCACTGTGAACGTCAGAAAAACGTCATAAAAACGGGAGAAACTTTTGGATTTGACTGTCACAGACCAACCACCTTAATAAACTTACATTAAGCTCGAAAATCACATGAGAAAATAAATTGAGATAAAAACTTTTTATTTGACTGTACTGATAAAACTATCTAAAAGAAGATAAGTGTGCAAATTGTTTTGTGATAGTACTACACTATCTTAATTTGTCATTTCATAAAATGACAATTTTTCCACGCATCAGCGTATTTAAGTAGAAAACTGTAAACTCTCGTAACTTTATTACAGCCACCGCAAATTTTATATATTCGCGTTACGAACATACTACTTCATGAATTCACTCCCCTCAATTTTTGACCTCCTGGAGGGCCAAGTCATTAAAACCCAGACGACGTTTTTATTTTATTCCATGACTTTTTGATAAATTATTTATTATGAAAAAATTACTTAGAAATACATTTATTTACCTTTTTGTTTGAGATTCGAAGTGCAATATTACACTTGCGGTGGAAGTCACGCGACCCTGACAATAGACACTCGATCAAAGGACAACGTCACGGGCATGAACACGTCATCGAGAGATTCAATGGACATCGCAGTCACGCCATTGGAAAAATTAATTCATTCTAAGTACGTGGTATTTTTCAATTATTGTATTGCTATGTCATTAAAAAAATACAAGAGAATTTTCTGTTCGATTTTAAGATGGCAAGACGCACAAATCCAGTGGAACGGAATTCCAGTCCTGTAGAAACCATTCTGGATGGCTATAGACAAACAGAGTCTGTGTTTATCCCTGTAGTCTTATAAATATGTGAAATTTGGGATTCAAATCGTAATTGATGTACTTGAAATATTTACAATTATAAATATGTTGTACAAGCAAAATACAATAATGAAATATGCATTTGTAAGTAGAATTAGTATATACGATATGCAAATATACACAACTGTCTGGTATTTATCTTCTATCATTTTTTAAATAAGCTTCTAAATTAGATTAGTTTAAAGTACAATTGGAACTATTGGAAAATTAAGTTTAAGATATACTCGAATATTCATTCATTATTTTTTGGTAGGTATATATATATATATATTTTTTTTTTTAATGAGAAATTTGGTAGAAAAATAGTTAATCCTAATTTCTCTAAATTTCTCAAACATGTATTGATACTTGCATGTATTTGAAATTTACAATTTATTTTTTTTATCAAAATGTACAATATGTCAACCATGTACTACCGGAGTCATATAAAATTTTGCGTAAGTACAAGTTCGTCTTATTGCGAGTTCTTCATTCTCGATTTAATGCACAACGAAATGAGCACAGTTTGTCCTCCCTCGTATCCTACGATATAATTCGTTGCTTCAATGCCACTTTCATGATATTATCAAACGAATTACGTAAAATATTGAATTAATTAAAATTTTGAGATAAAAACTGTTCAAACTAGAGTAAAACATGCCATCAGAGTGCAAGAAAAAATCTTTGGTATCGATGAGCAATACAATTGCTCAGTTTTAGACACAATTTTCTGGCCACGAATCCAAAGGCTTTGTGCAAAAATCTGGATAAAAATCAATGCATAATTTAGATCCATGATTTGTCACTTCTCAACAACGATTAAGATACCTCCTCACTCACTGCTGTACAAATTTTTATGCGCGAGGCAAGATTTATAAATTAAAATAACACGAAATTCTAGTCTCATATAGAAACACAAGATCCTATATCCTATTTGAGGAAACTTTCGTCAACGAGTAAGAAGAACGCATTTTAAAAATTCAAAGAGTCAAAAAAAGATAAAAATTTTCTAATTAGTTTTCTTAGCATCGGCTTTGTCATCCTTGGCTTGTCCTCGTCCCATCAGTTTTGCCAGAGAATCCCAGATTCCTCCGAGGAATAAGGCACAGAATAGATTTTCGAATGGAACGAATGGATCGTGGATTCCGAGCAAAATCGACGATAACTAGAACATCATTAATATTTTATATAATAATGATCTTTTTACTAAATATATGTATACATTAGGGTGGGTCAAAAAAACACCATTGTTTTTCTCTTTGGTGTTTCTAGGCACCTCTACAGAACTCTCACCAAATATTAGTTCTTTATATTGATGGGAACTTCCTTCGCATGGCAATTTTCAATTTTTAATTAGTCTCTTACGGAGAAATTTGTATCTTGCTGTACATCAAACTTACAATCATTTAAAAACCATAGTCTCGTAGGAAATTGAACGCTCTACAAAAAAGTTTTGTTGTGAATTTTTCGTTAATTTAGATCAAATATATTTGAGGTCAAAGTTTGAAAAATTGAAAAAATTATTATTTGTGCATCATAAATCACTAAGTAGTAAGCATTATAAAATGGTAATACATTTTTTGTAGGAAATTGACTGATCTTCAAAAATGATCTCTCATGTTTAGTTGATTAGAAGAAGCGTTAAAAAGATATTCTCGTATCTAAATTTCAATGTTAATCAGCTTTAATGCATTTTCCTGCAATTTTAACATTGAACTTTAAATACGAATATCTTCTAAACGCTTCTTCTCATTGACTAAACACAAGAGACCAGTTTTCAAGAGCGTTCAATTTCCTACAAAAAAATGTATTGCCCATTTTATTATGCTTATTATTTAGTAAGTTATATAATTATGATTATGATAAAAAATTTCAAAATTCTTCAACATTTGAGCTCAAATGTTTTTGAATTGGTGAGATTAACGAAAAATTCGCAACAGAATTTTTTTTCGTGTTCAGTTTCCTACTAAAATATGGCTTTTAATTAACTATAAGTCTGATATACAGTAAGATATGAATTTGTCCGTAAGAGATTAATTAAAAATTGAAAATTGCGATTGAAATTGCGAGCTAATATTTGGTGAGAGTTCTGTAGAGGTGCCTAGAAACAAGATTTTCAATGGCTGAAGAGAAAAACAATTGCGTTTTTTGACCCATCCTATCATATATCGAGCTTTTAATTTGTGGGTCATTTTAATTTGTTTACCTTAAAGTAGACGAAGAAGATGACAATACCAAAGTAGACTAGGGCATGTGGAGCTGAAATGAGATCAGTCTTTTTGTCCAGGACGAATATGATCGAAGCAACCATTGATGCTTTGGTTGGGCTATGGACAAAAAATCATTTTTAAAAAACAAATATTTATTTTAAAATAAAATGAAATTTATAAAATAGCGACGTACAAGCTCGGCTGCATAAATTCCATGGCTGTTGGAGTCCAAACGCCGCGAATAAGGCGCTCGAATAATTTTGTAAATGCAGCGCCGTTACCTGAATAATATAAACATTATATTTAACAAATTGAAAGTGTACACTACACCAGTTCAAAACATGACTATTTTTTCGCAAAAGCTTGTTTAGTACCTTCGCAATGATAAAAAAAATGTATCACCAAATTTCAGTCCTTTTAAAAAAAATTTAGAGGTGACGATATTCAATGTTTCATTCAATTTAAATAACAACGGAAAAATGTATACTTTATTTAATTTTGACAAAACAAAAAATATGCACGTCGCAAAAATCACATATTTTGTGGGAAAAAGTCTCAGCTTTCAGAAAAAAATATCAAAACTGAGCTAACAGAGGCCACATCGTGAGAAAAATCGTTTTTTCTACTTTAATTGGATTTTTAAGCGTCTTCTGTTGCGTATGATAAAAAATGAATATTTTCATTGAAAAACTGAGAAATTTCCCTACAAAAGCTATTTTTTTTCCAATTTTTATAAATAAGTTTTATACGTCAAAAAAATTGATGAAAAAGTCGAAAAAAAATGTTTTCAAAAATTCAAAAAGTCATAACTTCAAAATGGCTGCATAATAAGGGCTAAAATTTTCAGGATATATTTTTTTTAGCAGAATGTATTCTCAAAGTTTGAAAAAAATCGAAGGGGCTCGACCCGTGAGCGAGGCTTTATTTGGTGGAATCGCTCATATTTATATAATGCCCGAACAACATCTCCCTCGATGTTGTCGGGTAAATGCAAATGCACGAGACTCCTCTCGTAGCATATATACGTAGTATATAGTGTATTTTAATACTAAAAAAATGTATATTTTTAGCGCAATACTAGATGCGAATTCTAGTGAATAGCTGTAGATTAAACAGTTCTATATGCAGCAAATTAGAAAATGATTTGCGATATCGGATTTTTTACAGTGTTACGTTGTAAAATTTATTTTGTGGTCGTCTACTAAGTATACTGTTAAACAGTAAAAATTTTATATTTATAAAATGTTGTTCAATTTAGTCAGTGAAACTTATTAAAAATTAACACATATCGTAGTACGTATAACATGTTTAGAAAAGACCCGATAACTTTAAAGAAAAGCTATTACGTACAAAATTATTTCATGTAAAAACTACCTAAACTGTGTAAAATTAGGACAAAATAAAATTGATTTATTAAATTATAAATATTTTTTACACAAGTTTATAAAAAAATGAAAACTTTCTTTATTTACCTTTTAGGGTTCCGATAAGTATCATAATCAGATATGCATTTGGGTAGAGCTTTCCTGCATGCGTAACACCGTCGTAAACTTTTTTACACCTGACAAAAGTGTAAATAATTCATTGTAGCTTATTCAAGTATGAAAATATCCTTTTTTCTGTTTATTGTATTTCGTTCGATTTACTCACCTGTAAATTTCTTTCATTGCTGAGCAGATAATTTTTATTGGAAGAAACTTAGCGACTTTGTATCCAATATCAAATGGCGTATAAAAAATAACGTACCTGGTAACAGATAATATTTTGAGATCGATTATTCTATTGCGAATAAAATTAGACAAACTTTAGTGAGTGAATTTTGATATTTTATTCATTTTCAATAATCGATACAATTTTACTGACCAGACAACAGTTGCGACAACCAGTTGCGGCGTGTTTTTCAAGGGTGCGACGATCGATTCTCCTAGAAGTCCATTGCATAACATTCCACCAGCAAAAACCACCAACATCGTTGACAACCAGCATGATAAAGGATGTTTTCTGGAGAATGCCTGAGCTCCTGAACCAATGAAATATATTTATCCATAAAAAAAATGTTTTCTTTTTCACTTTAACACTAATCAAAGTTTTTAAAATTACGGGTGTATATTAGATCAGTCCAAAAAATGACTAATTTTTTTCGCGCGCGAGAAAAAATTTAAAAAATTAAAAATTATAGACAACATCTGATTATATCTGGATTATATATGATCCAGATATGATTGATCGTATCTGAACTGCGGACACACGCTTAATACTTTCGGAATGATAAAAAATTTTGCCACACCAAATATCAGCCGTTTAAAAAATTTTTTAACATGGCGATTGCAGTTTTTTATTTCCCATTTAAATAAAATTGGAATAGGATAATTTACGCACCTAAGAAGGGAAGTGAGCCATTTCAGCCCAAGTGTAAGATTGTGCAAGAACTAATGGTAAGAGTGACAAACACGCATGTTCATACTTTTTTTAAAATTACATATTTTTAAATGACGAACAAAATGAGAGATCTTTTATTTAGATCTGCAGTTTTTAACAACACAAAAACCTAAATGATTGTACATAAAAACACCTCTTCTGCTCAGGCTATTCAAAAGATATTTATTTTATGCAAGGAATACCTTAATATTAAAATTTAGTCTCAAAACACATTGAGAAAAACTTTTTAAAAAACTTTTAAAAGAGGCTGGGATTCGAATTAGGGTTGACACGTGTCCGTCCAGAGGGAGTGCGAACACCGCGCGTTTGTTGTCTAGGTCAAATAGAATCCTTAGAATAACCGAATGAGTGCCGATAGCGAACCAGCCATCCCAGACATTCCGTTTCGAATCTTCGACTCATAAGCAATAAAAATTTTTTTTTTACCGTCGATTAAAATCTGGTTCAACTAATTATTTTCTCCTCAAGTTAAATGAATATTTATACCACTTTTTATTTAATCATTTATATATTTATTTAGCTGCATTGTTTAACGTTAAACGTATCAAAATTCGGAGCTAATTTCTAAGAATTCTAAGAATCTTTTTATTGGCTATGTATAAAAGAAATTTTTTCAAATTTATATACTTATTGGGAGACTGCGGTGAAGGATTCAATCTGACAGTTCGAGTGTTCGTCGAACGATATCCTTCACGCTTCGTCGTCACTTTGTCGTGAAAAAATAATTACGCTCCGATTATCGAAAGCGTGGCGTTGGAAAATGACACAATTTTGAGTCTATAAAGCATATCAGACATTTTTTCCATTTTCTCGTTCAGTCAGTCGCGAAATTCATCCTCTTTTTTTTGGGGGTAAAGACAATAATGCGCACGCTGCACCGTGTCGCAGAATTTTTTTCGAGTGCTTGACAGCAAAAAAAAAGTGATAAAAAAAATACAGCACATCTCGAATAATTTCACGATGAATCCGTAAATAGCACAGCTAGGCATCTCAGCCAAATACAAATTTTGTCATTTCTGCCAAGAATCCCCCCGTTACACTCAATTCACTTATATTTTGTTAATTGCATTCAAAAAAATTCAAATGTAAATTACATTTTGTCGTATTTATCGTAGTCTTTAAAAAAATAAAAGTATTAAAGAAAATACAATCGAGTCTGTTTTGGTTCGGAGTATTTAAAAAATAATGTAGTAAAATATATATATATAGTGATCAATATGGGGCATCAACGAAAGGAGGCCCAAAAATGCGAGCAAGAATAGAATAATAGAATGACAACGAGTGTTATTATCATAATAATCATTTTATTATACATAATATTATTATTATTATTATTCATATATCGTAATAAGGTGTAAAAAGAAGAGCATAAAAGTAAAAGTTATTCGGTATATAGAATATGAATGATGGATGAAGAAAGGTGGAGGGTAGGGGGGCGATCTATCTAAAGCTATAGATGCCCGGCGAGCTTTAAATTTAGAAAGAGCCCGATAGGGTTTGGCTTACCGGATCCTAAATCCTCTCTGACGTGTAGCGCGCACAGTACACTGTGCGCTATATCGAAATACGGAAACATTTTTAATTTAATGACCTGATTGGCCATATCGAGAAAAGCTTCGGGATCCATCGCGTCCCTTGCTTCGTTATTTCGCGCACTTTTTTTAAATCTGATAAAACAGCTTCTTTATAAGCGGCGAATTGAGCCCGTTATCGAATTCGAAATCACTCCCGGCACCCTCGATCAACGCTGGCTTTGCGCCGTCCGTTTGTCGTCTGCTTTTCTCATCCGAATCTCAAGGCGAAGTCCATTATAAGATTACTGTCCCCTTGCCTCGCACTATATCGGCGTCAGTCAAGCTCGCCAGGTGGAAGCACGTACTGCGCTGCGCGTCTCCGCGATTCTGCGCAAACACGTGTCCCCTCTGTTATTATCCAATCGGAGCATCATTATTGCCACGTAATCATTTTATTCGATGATATGAGTGTCAAAAATACGTTTTATTACGTAAATGCGAAAACATGAAAAATTGTCGCTCCATATTCGAAGTATCCTTTGATATTCCGTTCGAGTTTTTTGTCGAGTCAATTTGACAGGTGAAAAAATATTAGTGGTCGGGTCTGTTTACTATTTTATCTTCTGAACAAGGACGCAGCGGAGCTTTTAAAATCCGCCGTTAGTTTGCGCTGTTAGCTTTAAGAATTATACCGCTAACTCTATCTATTATTTTTGAATATGAACTTTCTGCAACCATCAATAATTTTTCTCCCTCTTTGTCTTTCTTCATTGGGGTTTGATTCTCTTTCTCTCTCAATCCGTTCTCCATACGTTGCACGGTCGTTTTGAGAGGTAATCATATACACGGTAGGGTTGCATTTCTCATTGCATTTTAGATAATGACCATGGCTCTCGCGGATGACAGACAGAAGAAACGAATGATTTTTATCAAACGGGTCAAGTAGTCTCTTGTAACTAATGAATAGGAAACATGCCATTGAACGGTGTTTCTACACTTTAGTAGTAAACAAAATTAATTCTTCAATTTTCAAGACGCGGATGAAATAAAACTCGTTGCAGACACGAAAAAATTGTATTTGTACATGGACGAGAGTAAAAATATAAATTATTGATTTTCTCCGGAGCTGACGAGATTGTTTGAAACAAGCCATGTCACAGGTGAGTGTATGAAACAAAAAGTTTGACAAGTCTCGTAAACGTCAAATGAAAAAAAATACTCATTCATTTCGATGGATACAAAATATCTTTAGAAATGTCTTGAGTGACATATGGTGGGCTGTAATCTAACGTTTGTCGTTCATTATCTTTTTTAGGAAATTTCAGTAGACACTGATGTACATTCTGCAACATTAAAATCAAATAAATCGTCCGAAAATGATGAATTTTATCATTCCGATGAGAGTGAACGACCGTCTGGCGAACGGTGGGCTCCGGTTGGAGCCAATGATGGGGACAATGATTTTGGGGATGAATTCAAATGTTCGCCCAGCATGGAAAGGTAATGTTTCATGGACATTTTTTTTTTTTCATACTGTATGCGGAATGTTCAGAACGAAGGAAAGACTCGAATCGAATGTTTAATAACTTTAATTAGTAAACAATATCTAAATAAAGAAATGCAAAAAAATCAATGCATCGATGGAAAAACTAAGTAGTTGAAGATAATAATTAATAATCCACTACTAACATGGTTTTACAGTCTGTCTTTTGATATGGAAAGGCTTAAGGTGTTGGAAGAGGAACAGGAAATGCTTAATTCATCTCTAATTGCACTAACTACTCATTTTGCCCAGGTAGAAAAAGTGCATACACTTTCTCAACGAGCCTATGAAATAGTTTATAACTTTTTTATCGTATAGGTTCAATTTCGACTTCGACAAATTGTCGACGCGCCTACCGATGAGAAGGAAAGATTACTCAAGGAACTTGAAGAATTTGCATTCAGAGGAATTCCACATGTACCTGAAAATTTGTTGCATAATGATAAAACTAAACAACCGGTCACCCAAGTTTCTTATCAGCAAAACGTAAAAATTTTGTTGTTCATTAAAATTTGTATTCTCTGAAATGAAAAAAAAATTATTTTCCACATTATTGTTTGCTTTCAGAATGTTGAATTCCTCAGTGACCTAGAAGTCGAATCGAAAATGGCCTTGCAGAGATCCAAACAGAGAGAATTGATTGGGCAGTTGAAGCATCAGCTTCAAGAATTGGAATCTTATGCTTATGAGACGGGAGGACACGATTTACCCCAGAGTGTTGTATTAGAACGTCAAAATATTGTAATAAGTGAGTATACAGTTACATGCGTGTGCATTTTGATAAATGTATAAATTAAATTAACAATCCTAATTAAATATCCTGACATATATTTCAGATCATTTGAAAGAAAAATTGAATTTTAATGTGGACGACATGTGTAAGCTTCCTGAGGATGATCTACGATGGCAAGTCGATTGTGCCATAAATCAGGTAATTTTATAGTTATTGAAAACTTGATAGTTATCCCTTTGTGTGTACACTATATTTTTTGACCGTGGTGTGTACACTGGGTCTTTTAGGGCACAGTCGATTTTTTTAAGTGTCCTAAACTTTTTAAAATTCTGTAAAAATTCTGAGTTACGTTTTAAAGTGTGTACTACATGGCCCAAAATTTGCCAATGTCAAACTCCTAAAACCGTTCTTAATAAAAATTGAAAAATAGTTTAAAAAGCAGAAAAAAATAGATTTTCGTTAAAAAATTCATAGCTCTATACTAAACAGATATTAAGAAAAACGGTTTTAGGCTTTTGTAGCTTACGCTATGAGCTTTCAAAAAAATATAGGGTGTCTGGTGTGGGCTCTAAAAAGTTGTATTATTTAATTTCCTAAAAGTGGGGAATATTTTAATGGAAAAACAATGGACTTATGAATGAAATATACAAAAAAGTTTTATTTTTAATATTAGTAAGTTTCGTTTTTAATATTTCAATATAATAAGTTTTAGTTTACACACGGGGGATTATCATCAGAATGTACGTAAGCGATTATTATATTTGAATAATCGGCAAATAATTATATATACTTATTTCAGATTGTTAGTCCTTTAAAAATGAAAGAACAGCTTGTAACTCAGCTAAAGACGCAAATCGTCGACCTGGAGAGATTTATAAATTATCTTCAGGGTGAAGTGAGTCCAGAAACTCTAGCTTGCAGTTGCGCGTGTCCGGTCCACACGACGAACGCGATATCCGCTTCGAAATCGAAAGAGACAAAAATACAGGAGTCGTCTGAGGAGAATCGCACAAAAACACTGTTCACGGTGAAGCGCGTGGTTGAGCTTTTGCACATGTTCGTTATGTCGCAACTCGGTTGCGGCAACAATCACGCAAGAAAAGCTTTTTCGAAAAATTCAATGTACAACTGGCGGGATTTGCGAACTCGCTTGGACATCGCCGTCGAACACGTTCTGGAAACTGTCGCGGAATTCGATGGCCGGGAAGATGAAGACACGGAGAACGACAGCGTGTACGCGTCCGATTCCGAATCACCGAAAACTCTCTCAAGATCCGCGATCACGGTTGCCGTCCGAAATCACCTTGCGATTTGCATCCGTGATCTCATGCAGCATGGCTTGGTAGCCGATGTAAGGACAAACAGTGTCATCCCCTTCGTCGGCTGTTTCCCCCAGAAGAATTCCTTTTCTTCCGGTTCCTTTCACGTTTGGGAGATCATCGTGAAATATTACGAAATTAAGAATGGTCATCGATACATTACCAGTCCGGCACAGAAATTGTCCCAGAGTTTCAATTTGGATCTCGTCAGTGATCGCGGTACATCCGCAAAGCAGGTATTTACGAAAAAAATATATTTTTTTCTCATTAATAAAGTTTCTACTGTTTTTTACATTTTTTTTTGTTATTTTTAGACATTGTTGATAACTGTTGGAAATATTATTGCTTCCCATACATTGTACAAACGAAGTTACGACTCACACTTCAAGGCATTTATCTGTGCTGCTTTAAAGTATGTATTTTTATGATAATTATTTTCTAGTCGTGATTATTGTATAAAAAGTACTACAATAATTTCTTCCATAGTGCAAAGAAACTCGTCGTCTGGCTCAGATTGATTTTGCAATGTCAGTATCTTCTGGAGAATTATTACACACCTTGGAGCTATGTTATTAAAACTGGTAATAAGTTTTATTTCATTTCTCTTCTTATTATTAGTATCTTATCTATAGTTTCAATGAATCTCGACAAAAACGAAATTTCTCTCATTCTCAGGGTTTCAAGATGCTCTTCACACTCTCGACCGTCTTACCAACGTTAATTTTGTTCTCCCAGTCGACCTAGCGATACGACAATTCCAAAATATAAAAGACGCGTTCTGATAGTGAAAAAGTAAGTTCCTCGGTTAAAAACAGTTGTAAAAGTATCAGTTTCTTACAAGAATCTCGAAATCTTGCGACCTATAAATGATGATAACCCGGTTATTAAAAAGTATAAGTATATAGCCTTGTACTCGAAAATAATATTGTAAATTTCGCCATTTATTTTTGAAATATCACCGTTTGCATTGCTTGATGCATCTATTCGCGCATTTAATGTAATTTAGCAAAAGGATACCTGGATCCAGCCAGTATTTTTCGTAGTATACATGCCTTCAAATAATGTGCCATTCCAATAGAATTCATGATACGATTAAATTCGTCCAATATTTGATATAATCACATAAATTACTTTCATAGTTATTTTTTTGTCAGGAAATATCAACATTGCAACGGAATCTCAGTGCAATATGATCATATGTAAATAATATTAACGACTGTGTTGAATACGTTTTAGTTTTCGGAAAATGAAAAGAAAAAAATCATAATTTTATTCAACTACACGCAATGTTTGATTTAATGTTCGTTGAACCATTGTATAAAAATATATTTGACGTTACATACATCACTTTGAGGGGGAAAAAAGAGTATTTTTCTTCTGTACGTGAAAAATTAACGCGGACACAGGGCGTGTCTTCCACCATCAACGGGCACATTCGCACCCGTGATGAAGCTTGCATCGTCGCTGGCTAAAAATGCAATAGTTTTCGCAACTTCGTCAACATGCCCTGGACGACCTAGAGCATGAGTTGATTTGCTATGCTCAAAGAAATTTTTCAGCTGCTCCTCGGACATCCCGCTGTTTTTATGTAGATTTGTTATCGTCACTCCAGGATTTACAGAATTAACACGAACCTGAGAAAAATGATTTTTTTTAAATAATCTTTTTTCAATATTTTTCATTCAATGATTTTCTCACCTGTTTGCCAGCAAGTTCAATAGCGACGCAGCGAGTAAACTGATCGACTGCAGATTTGCTCATACAATATGCCAAAACTCCTGGAAATGATCTCAAGCCGTTAACACTGGATACATTCACGATACAACCCCTTGATTCGATCAGATGAGGAACCGCGAGCATTGTCAGATGATACAGTGATCTGACATTCAAACTGAAAACTCTAAAATTTCAAAAGTTATTTCATTTGGGTCCAAATTCCAAAAATATGGAAGATCAAGAGCAATTATAATTGCACCAAAAAAAAGACAGTACGTTAACTTTACTCTTCACTTATCTACTCAAGACCATATTTTAAGTTAAATTTGGCGTTTTAAAACTGCAGAAGAGTTTTTTTTAAGTAAATCTATTCCAAAATAGTCCATTTTTTTTATAGTAGCCACATTCAAGATGAAATACGAAAAAATAATGTCAAGAGTAGAGAAGTTAAGAGTACAGTTAACGAACTGCCAAAAAAAAAAAATACCTGTCAAACTGTTCCAAACTCGTATTTTCGATACTACCGTTTTCCAAAGTGCCCGCATTGTTAACGAGTATATTTAATTTTCCATAATGATCGATGGTTGATTTCAATATATTCTCAGTATCATTCGTATTGGTGAGCTCGCCAGGAACGATCAGTGGTTTGGGACCTTTGCACTGGTCCGCAACTTTTTTCAAGTTTTCGACATTCCGGCCGGTGAGAGATAACAGTGCTCCGAGATTAGACATGTGAATAGCCGTAGCTGCTCCGATTCCGGAACTGGCACCGGTGATGAGTGCTACTTTTCCCGATAGAGCCATTTTTCACCTTTTTATTTATATTTTTTTATTTTATGTATATTGAAAATTACGGTAAGAAAATTGAAAAATTGTTCGCAAAATTTAAGAGCAAAGTCTGATGGCTGACCTTTTCTGCAACTACTTATTATCTGTTTTTAAGAATCGGAAATACTCAATTTTGCCATCTACCGTACATACTTGGAAGCGTTATAAGGCGCGTTCCATTTATGGTCCAAAACGTTCACAAAGCCCAAAACCAATGTAATAAGGATAGGATAATGGCTTTGCGGGCATTAAGTGGAATTTGCCTACAGAGATGGCGATTGTCCCTGAATTCGTGGCGCCATCCTGGTGGCAGAAAGATGAAAGAAAAATGTTTTTAAGCCGGTCTCCTCCCACTACCGCCCGTTTTGCGAAGCATTTGCTCAAGCACTTCTCAAGTATCGACTATGAATACGGCTCTGACTTCGTTGGCATGGAACAACGAGTCAAGAGCTTACGCCGATGCATCCTTGATCCGCGAGTCGTAATATCCGTAATCCGTGTGTACTAAGAGAAAGAGTCAATGATGAAGCTTCGCTTGTGACAAGATAGTAAACTTCGCCCCGAATTACACGTAACGAGTCGACGGAGAGCAGCGATCGCGACGGAACTGGAGAATAAAATATTTTTGCGGTTAATGATCGGATATGGCGGACATCGCTAACACGACAGTGTTTACAAACGGTTCGTCCGAGTGCCGCGGTTCTTCCGATCTCCTGCGCCAGGCATTCCAGGAGGTCGTCGACGATGATGATCGGGACAACGAATTCGTTACGTTTTTGCAAGGTGAGGACGAGGATTCCGCCCCGATACAGCTAACTCACGCCCAGGCATCGGCTTTGAGGTTAACCTTCGAGGTCGATACTGTGAACGGGCGCAACGAGGACATAACCTACGACAGCGAGGAGAACGCTATACTGAACGAATTAACGAGGACGGTCAACGTGGAGAATCAGGATGCGTTACCCTGCTCGAATGTATCGATCGACTCATCGCTCAATTATCATGACGATAATCACGTAAAGATCGAGTATTTGAACATCAACGAGTGGACGAACGGGAGAAAGACGTCTCAGGAAGAGAGTCACGACAATGATACGATTCCCATTGATGACCTTGATCTCATTGCTTCTAATTCCACACATCATTTGATGACCCAACGGCTGACCGAGCCAAATAACTCAACTAAAATTTATCTAGCCGGCGAGAATTCCCTGAAATTCGTACAAGCTCCCAGCCAGGGAGAACTTTCTTTTCCTTCCGAAGAGAGTTCTAATGCTCAGAAGAATGAATTACGCGACTCCCAGGCTCAGATCCTGCAGAGGCTACCCGTGATACTGCCGTCATCGCAATTTGTTGCAAAGCCAACCCAGACTCTGTTGAAGAATGCAAAGACCGTCAGGATACTGCAGAGTAGCAGAAAGATCGGGACGATCGGTCGGAGTATGCACAACGCTCAGCAGAATGTTTGTCACCAGAACGGTTACAACGTGACGAGTCAAAATTCAATATTGCTCCCTAAAGGTGCTATAATAAATACGATTTCTCCTCGTATTATTAGCGCAACTCCCATAACGAGCCAGTTGATAAACCGAGGAGCAATGCACACACGGCTGATAAACGGCTCTCAGGTTTTGACTACCTCGTGCGACATGGCAAATCAGATAGTTTCGTCAGCAGGAGTAAATGGGAATATTTCGAAAGTGAATGCCAAAGTTATAAGCTCTGCGGTTCCCTTGGTTCCAGCATTGAAGACGAGCACTGGGATCATTAGCAACGGTAACAATCAGCAATTTGTTTTGCCTGCGATAAAGAGCAACGAAATAACGAATACCGCGAAGACTGGAATCGCCGGGTCTTTCTTGAAAACCGTACAGATACCAGCACAATTTTTACGAAACGCGGCGACAGCGTTCGTGAAGAGCTCGCCTGGGGGTGTGACGAAAATAGGCCCAACGACGACGAATTCACCAATAATACTGAGAACAGGCTCTCTCATGAAAGCTCAAGATATGAAGCCCGTGACGACGCCAACGACGACCGGTGCGTCCTCGATTCTGCGACCGACGATACAAAACGCTTCAAGCCCCGTATCGATATTGAAACCGCAGACGAAAATGCTTCTCTCTCAAGCAAAAGTCAACCGGGCGAACGGTATCCCGAATATTCAGAATATTCAAAACGCCGCGAGTCCGGCCAACAACTCGACGAATCAGCGAATCGTCGAGAGAAGCTCTAATCCTCTCCAAAGTGATTCCAACGAGCGTAAAAAATGCGTTATGAATGTAACGAAAGAAAAACGCAGCGAAGTTGGTCTCGTAGCGGCAGGAAAATTGATAAAGAAAGCGAAAATTGGGGGAGTCCAGAGTCCGGTTGCTGCCAGTGGCGAACAATCGGACAACACGAAGCCTCTCGGTTCTAGCGAGAATCCGATTCAAATCGTTCAACAGGGTCACACCTTCCATAGTACTCAGAGGCTCACTCAGTCACAGCTCAAACAAATCGCACACGTTCTGCAACAAAGGAGCCAGGAGTCCGCGGTGCCCAATGAGAGAGTCGTCTACAGGTCAATTATTTTCATAACTTTATTATTTTACTAACACTGATTAAGATAATTGTCTTGTTCGCACTTGAGGATGTTGTGTTGAAAATCGAAAATGTTGGGAAATTTTTCAAAATTTTACATAATATTTAATAACATTTATAAAAAGTTGTGCACAAATTTTATGACGACTAAGAAGCTCCTCATTAAGATATTAATTGGTAAAAATGGCTATTTTTTGTACCTTCCCATAAGAGCACGTGTTTGAAGTTGAAATTTTGTATAATAAATATCTCACAATTGTGTGGTGTTGAAGAAGATTCATCTAATTTTTCAAAAAAATTTCATCATTTTTTTGTGATATTACATAGAGTAAATCTTTCTGGATGACTTTGAATTTCAAATGTTTTTCTTCTTTTCTTTATAAATTTTTACTCTCAAACGACCTCGTATGGAAGAAAAACGTTGCCAAACATTTGAATTCTTGCTCTACATACTCAACACCCTTAAGAAATACATATTTATTAGAAGTTACAAAAAAATGTACACACTCAAGATTTATCGCTTTAAATTCGATATATTTTTTAAAATTAAAAGATCGCTTATTTATTTAACACGTATTCCCTGTGCCGAGGCATTATCGTTTTAGAAAAAATGAAACAATGTTGACTACCCAAATTCGAAGCTTTAAATTAAATTATATTAAATGTAGAAGCTGTTATAGTTTTAATTTTCTTTAAAATAATACATAAAAAATACAAAAATAAAAACCGTTTATTAAAAGTCTGCATTTTTTGTTTAGAATAATACATAATAGATACAAAAAATTTTTTCATAAATTGGAGTTTTGCCGTTTGTAGTTTTATTAAGAAAAATTTCAAAAAAATGCAATCTTACTGTTAATAGGCACGGTTGCCTTGACGCTCTGACGTTGTCAATGTCGATCTTTCTTCTGTCATTACTTGGTGTCAAGACACTACCGTGTCTCTTGATACCAAACTAAAGAAATATCGTGTTTTGTAAGCCTTATCGTTTAATAGTATATTTACATATATCATATCACATACGCTAGGGCATCCAACTTTCTGGCCTAGGGTCGTATACTATTTTTCTTGATTCCCAACCGAAAGTACGAAAAAAAATTAATGTTAATTTATAAGTTAACAGCCATAAATATTTACTAATCGTAACCTAATTGACAGAATGAATTTAAATTCGCTTACATTAATTGTTTTAAAAGTCAGGTAAGTTCATGTAAGTTAATTTTTTCGATTCGGGATACTTTTACGAATGATTTTGGAACATTTTCTCGGTTATCTCGCGAAGTGGAGTGCACTCCGAGGTGAAGCCGAAGTTCTTGCTGGGGCGGGCATTAAAATACATAATAACAAGCCTTATTAAAGTGATTAAAAAAAATCATCTGAGAGTCAAAAATTATTTAGACATTTATTATCCAACTGACATTTCAAATGTAAGATTACGAATATTTGAGTAAAAACAAAGGTGTTATGTTGTTTTTTTAGCGAGAGTTTAGGGTTGAATATTCACTTGCTTGCATTTATTTGCAGGCCACAAAAGTCGCTCTTCCCGGACTCAAATGCAGCCGGGAAGATGGTACTTTCGGTTCGGGAGCAAGAAATAGTATATTACGCACCTAGGGCGGTAAAGTAAGAAAGGTCTCAGATCACGTGTAATCGACAAACACGTGCGATCTGAGGCTTTCTTATTTACTGCCCGTGGTGCGTATACGATTTTTCTCCACTCCGGAGGAGAGGTAGAAAGTAGTCGCTTTCGGTCCAGAGAGGAGAAAACATATTTTTTAGAGCCTGACCGTACCGAGACAACTAAATATCAATATTAATTTTAGAGTTGTCTTTCCCGAGGAGCTCGATCTACGGATGAGAAATCCGGCAAACTTGTTGAAAAATCGTGGTGGAAAGCGCGGCAGGCCCAAGAAAAACGCGGTTAGATCAACCACGCTGACGACTAAGATCCCAATGACGGAAGAGGAACACGATGACGCTGCCAAGGTTTGTCATTTTTGAGAAAAATTGTTATTCAATTTATTGAGAGAAAAATAGAGAGAGCTTATTTTTCGAATGTTGCAGGAGGATCGGAAAAAAATAATAGCAAGAACGAGGTCGGGAAGGTTGTCTCGACCGCCTCGTCATATGGTACGAGACTACAAGCACTTGCATCACTTGGATTTCATGCAGCCGGATCTGGATGACTCGGACGGAGGTTACAGCGACTACAACATGAACGCGGAAAAACTGGAGAACGATCCGCGATCGAAGGAACTTTTGAGCGGTCTCGAAGTACCGAAACGAAACATATCCGATCACTTTCGTTGTCCGACCTGTAACAAGATATATCTCGGCAGAACGAGAATGGCGAGGCACTTCGAGATGCATCCCGATCACGGCAGCCCGGATCAACTTCCTCCGCCGAGTCCGGATCCGGAATTGAAACGGGGGATGGTGCAGGATCCCCTAAAGAGAAAAGGGAAAAAGAGAGGGCCCTGGGCGTACGTGACGCCGGAGGCCAAGTCGGAACGCCGACAGTCGAAGCTAAAAGAGGCTATCTCCGTTTGCGAGAATCTCGAGATCGTAAAGATCGCGGCAAAGCCGGTCGTTAACGCACAATCGATCTTCGATCTTCTGGTACTAAAGTCTGATCAAAATGTAAAAAATTTGCTCGGCGAGCTCAAAGATCTCGTCGACAAGATTCGCCAACAGGTTGGCACGATGCTGAGCGCGGCGAACGACGGTGACAGCGGGGATCGCAGCCTCGATCTCGTTCACCTGAAGGAGGATAGTCTGTGCGAGACGCTGGGCCTTGAGCCGGGTCTGTATCGAATAAACAACGAGGCCCTGAAAAAACCGGAAGATATTTTCAACGGAGACTTGTCAATCTCGACGGAGGAACCGCCGATGAAGTTGCAGAAAACTCACACCCCGGACGAGTCGAAAGAGCCGATCGAGGAGAGAATGTCGAGCGGTTTTTCCGAGAGCTCCGATCTCAGTGTCTCGGATTTTCTCAATGAGAGGAAGAACGATAGTCACGGAATGACGAGCAATTGCCCCGAGGTGCTGATGGCTCTGACGCTCATGCCGAGATACCCGATTCCCGCTGACTCTGCTCAAGTCCCCAAATCGAACAACATATCCAAGTTGCTCATCTCAAATCCAGAGATTCAAAATCAGCTGTCGGAGAACCAAGGTTTTCAAAAGGTTGACATAAACTCAACGAGAAATCATCCGGCTTATTGCAAAATGGACAATTTGAAGGAAGGCTACGGCAAGCTGAACGAAAATCCCGATCTCGAGCTCGCCACTTGTTCCAGTGTTTTCGACAAGCTCAATTATGAGCAGAACAAGGAATCCTTACCGACGATCGACACGCTCCAGCAAGCCTTCATCAAGCTCGAGCCCATGGAGCAGGGCTTCAAACTCGAGAACACGACCGTCAGCAGCTACGCGAAGGAGCATCTCCCGAATTACGAGAAAATTACGAACGGTTACGAGAATCTTGAGGGTGGTTCACAAAATTTTGCCAAAGGTTTTCACAAATTGATCTCAAAGATGGTGCCGATAAACGGGAGCGAGATTAAGAGCGTCCCTCAAACGAGGCAAACGACCAACACCGAGGAGGACAAGATTCTCGTCGATTCGAGTATGCCTATTTTGCAGGACGCCGTATCGATTATCGGCAACTCCTGCGACACGAGCATCTTCGGGAGTACGGATAATCTCGATATCGCTAAAATAACTGGCTACGAGCATATGCCCCATTTAGATATTTTGGCGAGTGGAGGAGTCATCGACAAACACATTATGATTGACGAGAAACTCGTCGAACAGCTCCACCTGGTCGACCAAAATAACCTCGTCGACGAGCTCGTTTCCGACAGATTGAAGAATATGATGCCTGACAATATACTCGACAACAATCTGATCGCGAATAGCTCTAATTTAGACGCCGATCTAGACTTCGAAGCTCTCAGCGAGGAATTTAACAGAAATACTAGGAGTTGATTACCGGATTCCTCCAAATGCTTTATCCCGATTTTTTTACATCGCGAGAAGGGAAAAAACGGCCGATCTTCATCCTCACGTTTTATCCGAAAAGACCTATTTATTTTTATTCTCTTTCATTCCTTCGTGGAACACTTTATGAGTATTTGCTTAATGAATTTTGCAATACCTTTGTTAAGTATTTTTCTGATTTCTCTCTCTGCACTAGTGCAAGGACTGGCAAAATCTTCACTGTGACGGTAAATAATGCATAGGCGAAAAATTTTTTGAGATTGCACCGAATTCTTCAGGAGCTCGGCTCGATTGAGAATTTAACCATTTGTAAAAAGAAAGAAACGAAGGAAAAAAAGAAAACAAATATTGTACGCTAGTCCGCAAGTCCTGGATATTCCAATTCCGCTGCTCTCGGGATCTCTAATGTGTATTGATTAGTAACAAATGTCAGATTTTTAAAAATATGTACGAGCAATGTGGATCGATAGACTGTCTGAAATATTAAGTTATTTTCTGTAAATAATGGAAGAAAACTTTGTACAGCGAATATTTGAAATACGTTTAGTTTGATAATTGTAGTTATTAAGCGTATTTTAAGACTTAACTCGTAGGAAAATTCAAATAATTCGCGATGATTGCAGTTGTAACGATCGAACGGTGTAAATTGTGTTTACAAATATTATTTTGTTTTTTCTTTTCGTTTCGGTTCTGTTTTACGAAAATTTTATATTAATGATTTTCATCTCGAACAAACATTCTCGTCCTAGCAGACATATCTAACGCGTTTGTGCAGCGTTAAAAAATTATTCCCGTTTTCGGCACCGATGACTTATTATACGCCATGTACTCGGCGGCAAATTAAATACGTCGAAGATCAAAAAATATTCCGTTAAGTGGGCAACGGGAGTTTAAAGCTCCAAACACGATTCCATCCACAGAATAACGCATTTATGAGGATCGATGTTATTTCGTGTGTATATGTGGCAATACAGTGTTCATGCAATTTATTATTATTCTTTTCTTCTTGCAAGCTCTACTGTAAATGTTGTGTTAAATATCTGACGCGGAGCAGTGCTTCCAAACTAAAGTAGCAAAGTATGAACTCTGAAGTACCAAATGCTCAAATAAGTCTTTATTTCGACTAGTGTATGTACCGGTTACTCCCACCGTGTAGAACATTCTGCTTAAATGGAATAAAATGTTTTCCTCTTTAAAGTAAGATTGAAAAGTGAAAAAAGTGATTGATTATAAAATAAAAGAAAAAAACATTTTTTAAAAACTTGTGACAAATCTCTCTCAAATTTTTATCTGTGTCCAGTTTCTGTCAGCATGGATTCTAGAGCTGTTGTTACACCGTCATGGATTTTTGTTTGATGCACCCAAGCTGCAAGGTGTAACATTTTTAACGAATCTCTATGATCGTGCGCAATGTTCTCCAAAACTTTGCTTTTTATTTCTGCTTCCCCTCTGTACGCTTCGTAAATCACTTTAGCAGTTTGTGCTAGAAATATACAATCAGTTTACAAAGTTATATGAATTTTTCATGAAATAGTATTCTGGAGGATGATAAAAATTTTGACACTTGCCAAAGCGCTCCACTGGCCAGGTTTTAAACAATTTTTCTGTTCCCTTGTGCAAAAATTTAACGGTATTTAATTGAAGCGCAGCTTGTCCCAAATTTTCAACGATTTCGTCCTTGCAAGAAATTCAGTGTGTCAATAATTATTAAACATCAGCGGACCAATGAGCATTCTCATTATTTAATATCTACCAATTGTTCGCAGCATTTTGAGAGATCTTTGCAAAGTTGCTCCAGTTCTTCAGGATAAGATTCGTCGTTTTTAATGGTTGTTATATTTTTTAGAATCGACAGACCGTGCAAATGAAGACTGTTCCATTGTTGAATAGACGAATGTATAACCGCAGCCAAATCTCTGACAACACGTGCGTTGCCAGTCAAATTTTTTTGCAATCCTCTCGTGGCTGGAGATTCTGAAAATAATTATTATTTCAATAATAATTTTTTTTTATTCTCGATTATTTATAAAAGAGCGTCATGTAAAATTAAACATTTTTTTTTAAACAATTATGCATGCCAATGACATCTTACTAGCCACGGGAGAAAATTGTGTCATTTTTTGTTCGAAATGATGTTTATATTTTTCTGATAAGCGGCTCTATTCATTTCGTCAGTAGCTATGAAAAAATTTTGATATTTTATCGAAAAATATCGTTCGTTGGTTTTTGGTTAAAAATTGTTAAATTTATCCTACTTTTTATTCTATCCTAATTACAATTTTATGGAATAAAAAAAAGATGATTTGAGGTCAAAGGCGCGGCCATCTTAAGAAAAACAAAATGTCTACTTTGCTGCATGTTATCTCGCGTCAATTGAAATTTCTTTGATAATTTCGTAATAATCGTATCGAAAAGGAGCTTTTTTATGGTGCTATCGAGGTTAATACGTGAAAAATGAGCTTTTCGGTGAAAAAGACGGGCGGTCGCATGTGGCACGAGGCCCGAAAGCAGGAAAAGAAAATTCGCGGGATGCTCGTGGATTATCGAAGGCGAGCTGAGAGGCGCAGGGATTATTATGAGAAAATCGTAAGACACGCGAAATAAAGCCACGTCCTTCCAAATTATTTCGCAAAAACCCTTTTTTTCATTTATTTCTTCAGACTTCTAACTCAGTTTTTTATTTTGGAGCAAAAGTACTCGTAAACAAAAAAAGCAAAGAATAAAACCTTACTCATTTTGCAGCAAAAAATATTAGAGCACATATATTGGAGTAATAATTAATTTTTTTTTTTAATATTTAGAAATCCGATCCTACACAATTTCTTCAATTGCATGGAAGACCTTGTAAAATTCATTTGGATCCTGTAATAGCAGCTGCCGGTGATAGTCCTGCTAATATGTAAGTGGAGTAATTTTTTTTTTTTTTATTTTTTTTTTTCATAAAAAATGCACAATTTAGGGTTACAGAAAAATAATTACATGCAATTTTTAATGAGTCATAAATGATTGATGCGACAATATTGTAAAATAGGATGCCTTGGCAAGGGCACGAAGACAATCTGATCGACCGATTTGACGTCAGAGCTCATCTAGACTGGATTCCGGAGGCCCCCGACACGATAGATGTGGATATTGCTCTTACCAGCGAAGACAGACATATCAACTACGAGCGCTATCGTATTATTGTTCAAAATGAATTTCTCGGAGGTTGAAGAAACAAAACAAAAAACAAATTCAAGAAAATAGCAGTTATCCCGAAGTCAGAGAATGTTTGATCTTTTTGTCTAAATGTTGTTTCTGTTTTCACTAGTAACCGAAGAAAAATTCCTACATCAAATTCATTTGGAGGAGCAATTTGGCTCCTCCACTAAACCAGATTGCATCAAGGACAAGAAAAAGTCTAGTAATAACGCAGCTATCGGCTATAACTATGAGACTGAGGAGGCTATATCGGAGCCTGTCAAACACGTGGAACAAAACACGTCAGAGGAGAAACCAGACGACGAGGATAGCGACATTGACTTGGGTAGAAAAAATGATCTTTTCCATTTCCTCTATCGAATAATCTCTAAAAAGATTTTGCTAAAAGATTGCATCAATTATTTTTTTAGATATCTGTGTCGACGTCTCGCAAATAGAACCGTCCCAAGCTCACGAAATGAACCAAGTTGCTCAAAAGTATGGCCTTCTCGGTGCCGATTATTTTAGTTTTTTGACTCAAGATTTTGAAGAAGCAGAAACTCTGAGACAAGCTCGCAAGCAGGAGGAAGAGAAGGCGATGTACTCGGGCCGACGATCACGTCGAGAGAGACGAGCTTTCCGCGAGAAAAAAATGATCGGTCGCGTCATGAGTCCACCGAGGTAAATCGATAAATTTATCAAGAAAATATTTCAATCACTCAAGTTTCTGTTTTATTAAATACTAGCAGGTTAAATCGTGAAATTTACCGTTTAGTACGAATTGAATATTATTTTTACTTATATTTACCAAATTTCATTCAAATCCGTGCAGTCGTTTTTGCGTGATTGAATAACAAACATTCACATTTATATATTAGTAAGATTGTTTTTCTTTTTTAAAGTTACGCCGCTCGCGAAAGTCCCGAATACAATCCGTACAGAAAGTCATCATCTAAGTCACGATCACGTTCTACTTCACCGGTGAATACTGGACAAATAACTTATATCACGAGTTTTGGGGGCGACGAAGAAGCTCACGGAAGTTCGTCCCACGTAACATCCTCGAGTTCGAAGAAAGTCAATTATAATCACTTGAGAAGACGAAGGTCCGACAGTCCTGCGTTCAACGATCGAACGAGCAGTCGAAGGATAACGAAATCACGCTCGAGAAGCCGTTCACGGTCGCTCGTTAGGAACAGATCGTACAGGTCTCGAGACAGAAGGCGCAGTCCGTCGAGAAATCGGTAAATTTCGTGATTTTTTCGGTAAATTTATGCTGAAGGAAAAAATATTGAAGATTAATAATCTTTGTGAATTGAAGCAGCGGCCGAAGAGCTTGTTCGCGACCTCGCAGACGCGGAAGAACGAGATCGAGAAGCCGAACGCGACGATCGCGAAGTCGGCAGCGTATCGCGTCTCGGTGCCGGAGCCCGAGCCGATCGCGCTCACCGCGCTCCATTTCTCGATCGAGGTCAAGGTCGCGCTCGCGCTTCCGACGCTCCAGAAGCAGCTCGTCGAGCGTTTACTCGAGGTCTCCGTCGCGCTCGAGATCCAGATCTCGCAACCGAAGTCCGTCCCGCGATAGTTTTCGCAAGACGCGTTATTCACCCTCGAAATCACGCTCGCACTCGGGATCAAAGACTCGTACAAAGTCGAGGTCAAGATCCAAGAGCAGTTGCAGACGATCCAGGAGCGTGGAGAACCAAACTTCCTCCGCTTTGCCGAGGTACACCCCAAATGTTACTCGCTAAGAAAAGTAATTCCATGGTTTGAAAAATTACGAGAGTTCAATTGTTTTTCAACGTTTCAAAGGTACTACGGTCGTCGTGGAAAATCATCGAGTCTCGAATTAGAGCTGTCGGATAACGAAGAAAAAAATAATGTTAATAACGGGCCCAAGACACCGATCATTAATACAAGCGTGTAAGTTTTTGTACGAAATTAATTTGTTATGTATTTTCTTTTTTATTTGAGACAAATGTTTTTTTGTTTGCAGGAACAAGCCAAAAGCAGGGTTAAGTACAAATTCTGGTGCCGGACACAAAGTCAGTAAGAACCGTAACGCTTTTTTAGTCACTTAACGCACAGAGCAATGAAAAAAGAAAGCAAAAAAGAAAAATTGTTAAAAAACGACTCGTTTACCGCGTTCGTCGAAAAATCACTCTTACATTTGTTTATTTTTCTTTCCACGATACGTTTACGTTTACAATTGGTGATGCGACGCTCATTTGAAATAATCGTTAGCGCGGAAACGTCGATGGCGACTGTAGAGCAGATTTTCGAAGAATTCGATTCAATCGCGTTTCGATTTCTTTGATCATCGGTCGGTCAGGATTGCCCCGTGACATCAAATTCTCTGATTCATTGAACATCTCACGATCTATTCATTCGCTGCTTCTAGATTATTATTCTCTCATAGCTTTGAATTTTATGAAAAGATAAAATTGTTTTTCATTCCTTTGGTCGTCGAGTCGCGTATCTTTAAGCGTTTCATTTTTCAGCCTTCAAAAATTACACCTCAGGAGCGGCTTAAGAAGAAGATGCAGGTTCTTTTGAATCGACAATGTAAGTTCGATTGAATAATTCTGATTCCAAAGAAAAATAAAGTTTTGGTTTAAGATAGTTGTTTCGTTAGCATTTGAAAAATTCATGTTTTTTAAGAATTTTGGTTAATTTTTATATTAATTTACTGCTCCGAATTTCAGATATTTTCAATAGAGGATCGCATATTTAACATGCATTTAAGTGCACGCATTTGTTTGATTTGATTATTACAATTTTCTTTAAAAAAATACAGAATTAAGATACGTAACATTTTAAACGAAAAAGACCAAAAAAACTTGACTCGAATCGAAAGACGTAGCTGTCAAAAATTGGAATTTTCTTCAAAATAATACATAAAAGACACAAAATGAGTTTCAGGGACTAGAATTCGCTAATGTTATGAAATATTATGTTTTTGAGCCTTTTCGTTTAAACATATTTTATTAACTTGATTGTTCCGAGACAACTATTTTATAAAATGGAAGCGTCATACCGTTTTACCGATATTTCATTTTCTAATTCAGACAAGGCTGACAAGAAGGCCGAGCAATTGAGAATTGAAAAGATGGAACAGCAAAGGCAAGACCGTGAGGACGAGATCCGAGAAATGTCTCTGAAGCTGCGACGCAAGTACGTCAATTTCATCAAAATTTTAATGAATATAAAAGAAAATATGACTGACAAAGGGGAATAACTCAGAAGAAAGAAGCGTTCATTTACGAGAGATACTTTATTAATTCTGCAGACAACGAGAAAGACGACACCGGTACGAGGGACACAGTTCGGATTCCAGATCGTCAATTTCTCGATCGCCGAGTCCAGCTCGAAGTCCTCGTCACTCGAGCCGCCGTGACAGGCGAGACCGGGACAATCGCGATTTCGACATCGATAATGAGCGAGAACGAGACAGGGACAGGCGCGACGATCGCGACAAGAATCGTCAGGAGTCTCGAAGACGATACAGGGAAACTCCGCCTCGTACCTTGAGCCCTCGAAGCAGCAGGTTGTTTAAAAAGTGTTCAGATTTTCGTCGCGATTGAAACATTTCATCGGACAACCCCGAACGAATTTTTATTTTTTTTTATTTTATTATTACTCTCGCAGGTGTCTCGTTGACTATTGAAGATCAAGATTTATGCACTCGACGGGGAAGAAAAATGTTTATGTCTAGATGTTATACTTCCATTTTGAAAATCATCCCTCGATGGTTGTTGACGCTTCTACAAATAATTACGTACGCCGATCGTTATAACGTAAAAACGATTATACATTTTTCATTTCCTTCACGACGGCACAATTATACATATACTGTAGAATTTTGATCAATAAACGAATTATGATGTTCTATGATTAATATTTCTCAATGATTTTTTTCTGAAATTTTTTCATCCCAACATTTTCACTGGATCGTTAGAATAATCAATCATTCTGGTAATTAATCATACACACGAGACGGGCAATCTACGCCTCATACAAAAATTACGTAATTATCTTATTTCGGGCTATACAAGCCGATTTTTCGATCTGCAAAATATTTTCATCGTCATGGGCATAAGAATTATTCCGACGTGCGTAAACCATGCAAATGAATATGGAGAAAAACAATCAATTGAACAAATGATTAAAAAAAATCGTAGTGATAAATAATCCAAACCCAAACGATATTTCGTCAAGTCAGGTGCTAATTTATTCGGGGAATCTTCGAGGGCACGAATTATCCGAGGATGTGCGAGGTAAACGTGAGATGAGAAAAAAAAGAAGAAAAAAAAAACAAAACAAAACTCTTGCGAACGTGCAACTTGACCGTGAATCGATGGCTGAGAGCGAAAGAAAGTCCACACAAAGTCATCGGGAAGTTTTGGTGTTACAACTTTTCGAAGGCTTGCCGAAAAGGAAGGCGCTAGGCTCTGAGTATTGACTCAGGGTTAACTGGAAATCTCGAAGGTCTCCAGAGGCCATTCGCTTCTACCATTTATTCAGAATGTTTCTCAGAATTGTGATAATGTTACGTCAACGTTACATTGACTGTTATCTCGTAAAACACTCTCATTCTTCGTATAATTATTATTTCAAATCTTTTCTTCCAGATTAAAGAAATTCCATTCAATTTCTATCTTTACATATTTTAAACGAAAAGACATTAGCGAGCATTCCAAGAGGTACAGTAAAATGCTAATGATACTTTTACTTCTTGAAAACTCGATTTTTAAATTGTATGTTGTTGAAATTATTTAATTAGTCAAATGATGGTCGATAAGTTGATAACAACAATAAAGTTACATAATTAAGATACGATTCGATAAAGACGAAGGAAAATAGACGCAAAATGTTCTTGTACAAAAAATAGCTCGATGGGAAGAGGTCGAAACTCGTTCCTTGTTCTGCAAAAAAAATTTCGGATGGGAGTGTCTTCGAGACGAATCACCTGGCCCTGAAGCGATTTACTCACGTGTCGATATATAAACTGGGGAACGCAAATTCGTCGAGATCAGTTCTCTTCTTGTCGACGAAAGAATAATCTCTCATCCGAAATCAGTAAAATTTCAAATTTGAGACATCATCTTCGAAAAAAAATTTTTAGATATATAATACAATCACAATGTTGAAATCTCTAGTTTTCGCTTTATTGATAAGTGTTGCTGGTAAGTTTTTTTATTTATTTCTAATTAGAATTCTTAATTGATTTTTAATAACGATGTTTAGATATTTTTTCTTGGAAATAAAATTGAAAGAATTATACAATTATCATCGAAATAGTTGTGATTCCAGCTTGAAATAATGAAGTGATTGAGTGATTCACAAAGTGACGAAACTACATTTTTTTGTTTTGTTTTTTTTTTAATTGTCAAGTTGTCAACTCTTACCCCGAGTCATCGGAACACGACGACGATGGCGATGAGGATTCTACCGAATTACGTTTTGGCGGTAATTTTATTTTATTTTTTCTTCTATCATCTGACAACAAGATAAATGGATAATTGAAGGTAATTGAAGTCTCGAGAGATGAATTGAAAAAAAATTACTCGTCCTCTTTGAATTCGATTGAAAAAAGTTCGACGAAATTGCTTTCGTAATTTACTTCTAGATTGTCATTTAGATATGTTCTCCTTGAACGAAAATTACACGTGCGGATATAGTCGACAATTAAATAATTCTCTCGATCTAAATAAACGATACACGTCATTTCGATCCACTGCAACAGTGCGAGAGAATTTTTCGAGAATTCATTTCGTTTTTCTTTACCTTTTTCACGCTTAATATGGGCATTCAGGATTCGGTCGTTCTTATCCATCCAATTACGGATACGGCGGCAATCAATACCCATCGCAGTGAGTATTTATAACTATCCTATTTTCTTACTTGCAGAGAAAAAAACAAAGAATTTTATCGAAAATACTACAAATAAAAAAAATGTACGTTTAATTGGACAAGCTTTACGAAATATCACGCGCTTGTTAACTCTGAATCACGAATTGAAAAAACGAGAATACTCTGGGCAACGCTGTTATTGACCGAATTATCTTTTGAGGAAAAATTATGCTTACGAAATGATTAACTTGGAATTGCTTTAACACATTTTCAGTTTGTGGAGCAGGTTGAAATCTCAAATGCAATGCGAAAAATTAATTTAGAAATAAACGTGTGTTTGTTTATTACAATGAGCGATATTTGGTTCTAAATTACCTTCAATTCAGAGTTGTAAATATTTTTGAAAATTGATTAAGATCAGCTAAACAATGTTGATCTAGACACGACGTAGGAATATTAAATATCCATTAATTGTACGATACTTGAGGATGACTTTCCAGTTGAATTGAATACTTTTTCATGGCTTTTTAAGCCGGCTGTACACTGCAATTTAAAAAATTGGAGTAATTTTGTAGCTGTGAACAATTTCAATCGCTTGATTCTAAAAATATACAATTATTTTTTTAAGATAGAGATGTTTCGACACGGTCATGCTGAAAAAAAGGTTAAACAAGAAGGCTCAAAAACACGATATTTCTCAAATTCGATATCTTAATAAGGGGATAATTTTCGCTTATTTCATCGGTAATGCTACTTGAAATTTAGCCATCGAAAAACTGGATTAATACTCTATATCGTAAAAAAAAAGTCAATAGACAAAGTTCATTTTCGTACTTTCGTTAATACCTTTAAGAAAAAAATGTAAAAAATGAATAAAATGTCCATATTTGAAAAAAGATCGCTGACAAAATCGTAAATGAAACAGGTACGGTGGCGGATCGAGTTTCGCGAAGGCGGACGCGTCGGCATCTGGTTACGGGGAGAGCGCGGCGAGCGCGGACAGCGGGGCCCAGAATGGATTCGCGCAGAGCAACGCTCAGGCCTCGGCCCAGGGCGGAGGTCAATACAATCCGTACAATCAGCCGAATCAGTACAACCCTTACAACCAGCCGAACCAGTACAACCCCTATAACCAGCCGAACCAGTACAATCCGTACAACCAGCCGAACCAACAGTACAATCCTTACGGGAATCAAGGATGCAACACCGGCTTCGGAAGTCCGAGCAGCGGTCTGGCGAGCGCAAACTCCGGTGGCGGGGGCTACGCCGGCTCGTCCGCGGCCTCGGCTACGGCCTCGGCTTCCGGTGGCCTGAGCTCGGCCTCCGCCTCCGCTTCCGCTTCTTCCGGAGGCGAGAGAAGAGGCCTCCTCAGTCCCATCCTCGGATTCCTCGGCCTGAGAAGCGGCCTCGGGGAAGAAGACGACGGCAACAACTCCACCGTCGTCCCTGCTGACGCTTCCGAAGACCGCGCCGAGCCGAGCCCCGCCGAGCACTCCGAACCGGCGACCTTCGAGGGCAAATTGATCGTCGACTGAATAAACGCTAAAACGGCGGACTAAATGAAAAATGATAAATAGCCGAGTACTCGGAATTTGACCCAGCCCATGACTCACTTGTTAAGACAAAATCGACGATACGACGAAAAATTGAATAAATACTGATTTTTTTACAAAAAAAAATGTTCATCGATTATTTTTATATATACTTATTGCGATAACGACGATAGCGACGATTTTCGTTTGTTCCCCGATTTGAAAAATAAACAAGTTAAGCTAATGTAAGTATAGATGATAAATATTTTGTTGGAATAGAAAGAAAAGAGAGTCGAAAATAATATGAGTAATTTTTGTTCGAGCTGCGATACACGTTGAGAATTTTTAGCGGCTATTCTCGCCACGAGGCGAAAGCTCGAAGTTTAATCGTATTACATTGGGAGCGTGGAAAGGTCTCGGATAACGCGATGGGTTCACGATAACATTAGCGAGAGGAGACGAATGAGTGTAAGCGAGACAAGGAGGCACAGTGCACTGTCCGGACTTCTCGTCGTGTTACGTTATCGTCCTTATTAAACACGCTTAGAGTGTCACGTGACGGCGGTATGACGAGCTGCCGAGCCAACGAAAACGAGATCGTCTCAATACCCGTCCGGACGTCCAGACACGAGCATGTGCCGAACCGCTTATATTTTCTTACTTTTCGCGATTGCCCTCGTCGCCGGGCAGAATTCAACTGTCGGCGACTGCGGTAAGTCTCAACATGTCGTTATACTATCGATCCTCATTTATCCATCTTTTCATTTGTTCACGTCGATGTAACGCCAAATGTATTTTCATTTTTTCACTCTTCGACTTTCGTTGAGGCAGCCAACGTTGCACTATTCTGCATACATTTTTTCCTGCATTACTTATTCCTGTTGCGAAAACATCGAGATATTTTCGAGGTATTTTCCGCTTTTGCACTGCGTCGAAACTTTAGGACGATATATGTTTGAAAAAAAAAACACATTGCGTGCGATAAGAATTATGGAAAGTATAATCGCTTCACTTTTTATCCGAAAAATTCGAGACAGTCGCAAGAATTTCGAAATTTTTACATCATCGCAAAACGATAAGCGCTGTTACTCGCGCTTGATAAGAAAATTTATTCAAATTTTAATTAACTCTTTTTACGTAACAGCTTTGAATTACAAATTACGGGAGTTTATGAAAAAAAACTCTTGTTCTTTGAAGCTTGAAAAATATTGAAGATATATCATTAAAGTACTATTTCAGTAATGAGTGAAGGAAAACGAAGATTAGTTTCTTTCAACTTGCAATTTTCTATAAAACAAGCTTCAATTACCTACAAGAGCTTATTCCCAGCTTCCGGAATTATGTTACGAAATGAAGTAGGGATATATAAACAAAATAGTGAAAAAAAAAATCTTTGCCAAACAATGTGTAAGAAATGTACTAATTTCAATACGTGTATCAGGCTGAAATAATTATTTAATTGAGTGACTCCAATTCACTCATTATTATTTTAATAATGATGTACATACATTGACAAAATCTTTAAAAAATAACTTAAAAAACATGAATATGACAGACTACACTTGACGTACATATATATTTTTAGAAACATTTTTGAATTATCCACAATTTTAGGAGTTGCTAAGAAATTTGTAAAAAGAGAGGTTCTCACTTCAATTGAAAATCTAAAAAGCAATCGTTAAGGTAGTTTCATAGATACAGTCAAATCAAAGGTTTTTATTTTAATTTATCTCCATACCATGTGGTTTTTGAGCTTAAGTTTACTAAGAAAAGTTGTAAATTGTTTCAAGAGGAACATACTCAAAATTCAAGGCCATCTAAGGTGAACTATACTTGCTACGTATATATGAAAATTAAAAAAATCATAATCTTATGATTTTTTTTTAAATCTTGAGGAGGCATCTTTGAAGTACAATAAAGAGCTATGCTAAATTTTAAGAAGGTTCAGCATCTAGATTTCAGAATATGTAGGATTGAAAATGGCAATATTTAACACGGGCTCTTATGGGAGAGCACTGAAAATAAGGGTTTTGAACAATAATAAATATCTCAATTTCTACGTGGTGAAATCTCTTAAAATTTGGTACGCATATGCGTAACATATCAAAGAATGAATGTGCCAATTTTCAACAAAATCCTAAATAATCGATTAAACTATACAACTACCTTAAGAAAAAAAATATAATAATTATAATAAGATTATGAAATGTAAAATAATATGATTAGACAAAATATTTTAAGTTTATTTTAATTTTTTTAACGATATTTGGTCAGAAAATTCAAATCATAGATAACTCGTATATAAAAGAAAGTTCAAAATTTGAAAAAAAAAATTCCAATCACATTTCCCACTGTGGCTTAAAAGTTGCACAATATAGTGTAGAATTTTGTAAAAATGTTATAAAAACATGAAAGGAGTCGGATTTTATGAAAATATCGATTTTAATCTTTAATTATCGCTTAATAACTAAGCGATAATTACTTCGAATAATATTTTTCTATTTTTTTTCTAAAACTACTTTTAAAGACGAAAAAAATGATACCCTTATATTTTAAGATATCGATAGGTATACCTAGTCTGTGATCTATTGAAAATTTTTTGCTCAAACATTTCAAAAGTTGATTATACTCATCAATAATACACGTTTAGAATAAAAGGCTGAAAATTGGTGTGCAAGTTGCTTTTAGTACGTATTAAATCATATATATGTATATAAAAAAATGAGCGAAATCGAAAGTTATGAGGAAATTAATGTAGCTTTTGTCGCAAGAAAGTGTCGCGTGATAAAAAAAAAGATGCTCTGTATTATGTTGCGATTAAAGTAATGGTCCAGCCCACGTGGATTCTCGTTCTACGCGGGCTCTCAAAGCAGTGAGTCATTTAATATAATGTACGAGAGAGTAACGTTATACAACTGAATGCCGCGGTCACGAATACCGTATATTTATCGAACTAATTTTAATTGGGACTGGAGCGCAACTCTGAAAGAAAATACAGTGCGAGTCTCCTTTCGAGCTGCAACATTTTAATTGATGAAAAACACGAAGAACGAGGCACTTCCGCTGCAAACATAACCTCGTTGACACAGATTTCCGTAATCGCTTCTCACATCTAACCGAAAATTCAAGAAGATTACACTGTTCTGCTGTCAGCACGCAAGGACGCAGCGTCTTACGTTTTTTTTTTCGTTTCTTTTGACTTTCAGAGGGTGTCAATGTCATAGGCTCAGTAAAAAACATTAGCATCTCGACATGCAACATCGCAGAGTCAAAGGACCGGTGCATCCTCAGAAGAGGAACCAATGTCACGATTACGATTGAATTCGACGTTTGTGAGTAAAATGTTAACCGATATTTTTTTTACATTTTTATCGCATGTATATCTGCATCGATACGAAATTTGTCAGTTATTTATGTTTAAACTACGATAGAAGTGTCGTTTCCTCTTATTTTCCGATTAATTGCGATATTGTTCTTTGAAGAACGAAAATCAAACATGGACGAAATAATTTTCAGTGAAGGAAGTTAGCGGCGTAACTGCCGACGTTCACGGCATACTAAAAGGCATACCAGTACCTTTTCCTCTTGATCAGCCCGAAGTTTGCACGCGGAAGGTGTCCGCCCTTGATTGTCCTCTGAAGCCTGGTAGCAACTACGTTTACACAGACACCTTTCCTGTGAGAAAAAGTTACCCGAAGGTCAGTAAAAATCGACTTTTTCATAACGGAAATGAATTGACCGAAAGCTCACATTTTTTAAAGCCGCGCGAATGCCATCTATAAATTTTCGTGGTAAAAATTTGTACCAGCATCATTCGGTACTTTCAATGTTTTGTATTCGATTAAAAATATACTCACATACTATATGTTAAGTATTTATTTAAGTATTTATGAAAAAAATTGGAATATTTTTTATGTTTGTAGGTAAATGTCGATGTTAAGTGGGAGCTGAAAAATGAAAACGGCGAAGACATTCTATGTAAAGTAATTCAAACTAAAATTCAATAATTTCTCGAGATTCGCGTGTTTGAAAAACTGTGGAAGTTTGTATTATTTTTTATCGTCACCTCATCGAGCGTCTATTTAACTTCGTGTCAAATTAGGGAAAATTTCTACTTTTCGACAATACTTACTTCGATCAAAAAAAAAAAGTTAGATCACATTTATTTCTCGAATTATATTTTATAATGAGCGCATGACAAATGAAATACTCGAGAGAAGGACCAACTTGAAAATATTTTATGTATTTTTGTTTCTTTACAATTCTGTAACAACATTTATAAACAAATTAAATTCTTAATAAATTAAAATAAAAACAGAGCAAGTAGGAAGTTTATTTTTTCGTTTGTCGGATGAACTTGCGTTCCATGCGAAAATAAAAGAAACAAGAATAAGGGACGAGGATTCGTTTAATTCTTGTTCAAAAAATTCATTCTACGTAACACCGTTTTCTCTATCTCGCTCAATCTCCTAGACGGCGATCGATTACGTACAAGATCCGGCGATCGTTCTAATTGACAAATCGATGTAATCGTTACGAAAATTGAGCGGATCTACGTTTTTTCGAAACGTCATTGAAATTTTCCATAACGACAACAAAAATTGCTTGCAAAACGGTTTCTCGTAAAAAATGTTATTTCTTTTTTTCTTATAAAAATATCGATTTGTCGACTAAACGATTCACGGATCTGATTTAGTTTATTATGCGATGATTTAACTTTAAAGCTAAAAAAGTTTATTCGTCCGTTGATTGGATGTTTTTGTTGATTATCCTCGTTATTATAGGAAGTATACAGCCTACATCAGTCAGCCTAAATTTAAGAAAACGCCTCTAGCTCGAAATTCATACGCAGCTCGTCGTTGTCGGCCAGCCACTCTCTCGATTTTTTTTTTCTTAAACCCAGTACTCCTTCGGAAGCGGTCCTATGATTATGCTTAAGAGTTATAGCGAAGTGTGATGTTTTCAGACCAAATTTAAGAACGAATAACCATCCAAAATATTTTTCGACTCAATATCGAGGTCCGGATAAAAATTCTTACAGCGATTAGTCACGATTTCTCATTATTCTCTTGCACGAAAATAGATTTTGAATGGTTTTTCGTTGAATGATTTTTAATGAACGACGATACTCATCGATGGAGAACGGATCGAAAAGCACAGCGGGAAACGATCGGAAGGCTCTCCTGCCACTCGATCGACTTAGTCTCTACGCGTTGGTGTTTCCTCGTTTTCGTTTTGTAGTTTTTTTTTTCGCGACTCGAGAGCTCGAATCGATTTTAATCCTACACGTCTCTTGTTAAGTCTTTTGGTTCCTTTGGTAAATCGCGCAACCGCCATCAACTGTCCATGGCGTCGCAGCTCTCGTCGTTTCGGTCGATGTCCATCTGGTGTATCGTTCTTTTGCTCCGCTGCCTCGCCGAACTCTGTTGGCCGTTCTTCAGCGTCTTCTGCGCCAGATAAATAGGCTCGTACTCTCTCAGCTGCGCCATGAAGCCCTCGTTCGGATTGATGCAGAATCTTCTCTGTGAAACGATCGAGTAGGCTCGCCTATAAACAAGCACAATTCTCATTCACTCTCTCTCTCTCTTACTCGCGTATATTTCTTCCTTTCTGCAAAAGAAGCTCACGTTTGCGAGAGACCGAACGTTTCCATCACGTACGCGAGCACCAACGCGGCGGATCTCGAAATTCCTGCATTACCGTGAACCAGTACCTGGCCACCCGAGTTTCTCCCTTCGTCTATGAAAGCCTTTACTTTCTGGAAGTGCTGAATTATGTTCTCAGTCGCCGAATCCGCTATGTCTAGCACCAGGTATCTAAAAATAAATATTTTATTTAATAATGAATTACTAGTTGAGAAGATTGTCATTTCAGAGTAGCCAATGCAACGACTTTTTTTTCTAATCGTTAAAACTTGGAGAAAACAAAATGGAGAATATTTGGAAAAAAAACAATTTGTTTTTTTTTCGATGTAAAGGTGAAATGGCGCATCGTTCGCCGGAGCAAGTTTTGCGTGATCTACCGACCATCATCGACTTGTTTGTTGCTCGAATTGCGTCCAATGAATGATATTTTGGTTGTAATAATTGGATTTCATGATAATGTGTAAGAAAAAAATTTTATATTGCTAAATAAATACATGCTAATACCTACTGATGTATATAATTTTGCCCATTTTCACTCTTTAAACTTAAGCATTTAATATTAAATATATCGAGCGACATATTTTTTTCTTGAAAACTACATTTTTCAGCTTTATTTTGTCGCTTATTAAATTCATTTAATTGAATCTATCTCGGAGTTACGATTTTTTAAGTACAACCCCTATTTTTCACTATATTGCTCCAGATATTTAAAAAATAAATATAAAAATATGTTTTCCCACAGTATTATGATTGGTGCATATAGTAGAAGATTTGTAGCAATAGTAGGAATTTTTTCAGATTTTTTTAACCGTAATAAGTTGGGGAACAAACGGTGGGACATAAATGCCCCACGTTTACAGACGGAAGGTGCCAAAAAAATCATTACAGACGACGGGTTAACTCGATAAATATCACTTATATGTTCGATAATCCTATTCATTTTTGTTTATATTATTAACTGATCAAAAACATCTTATCAAAAATTCGTACCATTCCCTATTATTTGTTTGGGTTAATTGTATGTTTGAAAATTCATGCTTAAGACGCAAAGCATAATCATAAATTTGAAATTTTTAGATTCATTTATCTCTTCAGAAAGTTCGATGACCTAAGAAAAATTTGTGTCCATGTGTCCTTTTCTAGACTTTCATATTCCTTTACAACCTCTTTAAATTTTATCAATATCTGTTGAAAAAGTGTACTCACTTAAATTTGTCGGGAAAGTTTGGTCTTATTATGTGGGCTTCTATGTCCTGCCTGACGCAAACTATGTGTGTGATTCCACGTTCCAAGAGGGATTCGAATTTGGATCTACTGGCTGAGCTGTACGGACCGAGATACAGGCCGGGAATGACTTCCTGTTGAGTAAAAAAAAATTCTTTTCAAGTAGTTCACACAGAAACATTTTTTCATTCATTGACATTTAGAACATACCTGCATACTTCTTCTCATTGTGTAAGTCCATTCTTTTGGGCCATCCAACAGTGACAAAGGCGCTACAGTATAATCCTCCGATCTTTCATTTTCATTTTCCTTGAAAACATTAGAACTAAATAATTTCACTTTATTGAAATACTAAAATAAAAATATAATATTGTTACGTCCCATCACGAAATTCCAATTAGGGAAAGAAATTCATAATCACAATAATAGCAATAATTGAATAAGGCAATGAATTATATTGAAAAGAGACGAATGTAATAAATATGACAATAAAAACAATAAAAAAAGATTAAATTATTGTTCAAATATGCTCAAGTTGTCAATTAATAGTCAAACTAAGGCGCAAAAAATTGGCAACTATTTAGTAAAAGCCAGAGATTTGGTTTTACAAATTTAACGTCAAGAATTTACTTTTTACTTGGATTATCAGTATATTTTTATACCCGAAAAATACCTTACTTTCAGATGGCAGAATAAATATACTTTTTGAAATGTGCAAACTCAAGACATTTTTTTCCTAAAAGAATATCCTAACTAATATTATAAATGTGAAAGTAAGTTTGTTTGTTTGTTACTCGATAACGCAAAAACTTTTGCAAGGATTTGAATGAAATTTGTCATA
>JAPYYW010000909.1:0-37987 GCA_030522545.1 Cremastinae sp. A BG-2022a
GCAAACACGTTAATACAATGCTAACGAAGATCTGTGCAATTTTTGAATAAATTCTGTCTCAAGAAATTTCAACTGATGATTTTACATTTAGTTAACACAAACTTTTCAATAGACTGTTTCGATTGTACTACCTTAACACATACATATGTTTCAAACGCTAATACTCATCCAGCACTGGAACATTGTAAATATATGTTTCTGATTCGTTCCCTGTGACATACATGTATAATATTGCAGTTTATTTGAACAACGTCGCAAAAATCTTGCATAAATTTATCAACGTTGCAATTTTACAATACTTAATATAAATACAAAATAGATACAGCACTTTAAGAAAATGTTAACAGAATATATTGCTTCTTACGTTAAAATGCTCATGTATCCTTTCAACATTTCACGAACGCTTTTACGAACTACTTACAGAATATGTCGTAAAAATGCTTTGTACAGAGTATAGATATATCCAAGGGAGGATCGAAAATGAAGAATTCACAGCGAAAAAGTGCGTCGCTTCGAGGAGTGTCTGTGCTCCACTTGAAAACAGGTCGAAAAGAGTTCGAAGAGTGCAAAAAGGGTGGAAGAGGGTGCGAGAGACGGAAAGGGGGTGAGAAAGGGAGAATATAGGAGGAGAAACAACGGGAGAGTCGGGAGAGAGGGAAGGAGAGGGGGGGGGGCTGAATGCTACTCGAGGTTAAGGCTGCGAGGATGGGGTCATTGGCGCTCTGACACGCTCGAGGGGTTCGAAAAAGCGAGTGCAAGCGCTCGTTCCTGGCAATATTGGTACGTGCGGGAGTGCGCCGCCGAGCCAAGAGGGCGGCGGCGGTGGTGGTTCAAGAATCGGGGCTAAGTACACCTATACAATGTTGTCGGATCGAGCGTGGAAAGGTCTAGGACACGTTGGTGAAAAGCCTAGCCCGATAGAGACAAGCTTGATCCGAGGAAGCTTTATGACTCTTCAACGTCCGGTTAGCGAGGACGCGCGCGCGCATAAAAGTGACGTAGCGCCGATACGAGACCGGAATAAAATAGCGGCTTGTTTCGCCGGACTAACCCCTTTGGCACACTCCGACGTATGTTCCCTGACCGCGTTGTCGTTCCGCTCTTCCCGAGACTTCATTCAAACTATGAGAATCGATATTTTACGATCGAGCCTCGTTTTACTGCGGTCTCCTCGACTCCGGCTCTTTTACAACCGCCCACCTTTCAACGTGGGCGTCGCGACGTGAGAAACGGAAAACACATATAGGTACTCGCAATGGATATGAATTTGATAGCTCTGAAAAAGTCTCGAAACGATGACAGAATCTTCAAGCGCCATATGGCGAATGTCATCTATTAAAGCCATTTCAGGATCAGTTCAACTTTCTTCGTGGCCTCGTTTCAAGTTCTTGATGACGTAGCACATCAGCAAACTCTCAGAAATTCGCAATATACCAAGATATTAAAGAGAATTATAATAAAAGAAATGACCTATTGAACTGTGGCTAAAACTATCGTTATGCGGAGACATACGTGGCAAAATTTCACATGATATTGCAAAAGTAATAGCAATGTGGAGAAATGAGAGTTTTATTTGGAATTTTTATCATACACACTATCAAAAGTTATATGAATCAATTTTATTGCTAGATTATATTATAAATAAAGATTTTCATCATTTTCGTCCATATGTGATAACATGGAAAGAAATGTGAAATAAATAAATTCAGTATTCACCTTCATGGGTAAATACAGAATTTTCAATTTTTTAACTTATTACAAAGAAGGATTGCATGAGAAATGCAATCACATCTGAAGGAAGTCAAATAAGAAGTAAATATGAAGACGCATAAGGCAATCATAAATCTTTACCATAAAATCCGGTAAAAAACTACCCAGTAAAATTTATGTCTAAAAATAGAAAAGCCCAGGTACACATTGCATTTCACCTTATTATCATCAACATTCGTATCAACTTTTGTTATGTGTAACATCAAAAAATTTATAGGAATAAAATAATCTGGTAAAAATTTTTCCAGGTTTTATGAATTTGTGAGAGAAAGTAGAAAATCTTACTCTACTCCCATTAAAATTTTTGATAAAACTAAATTGATTAGTAATAATTTCAATATTTGATAACTTACTATTTGGTTTTACCATGTGTTAGGGTTTAATTCAAAATAATAAGGATAGAAAACAATAATATATTTATTTAAAATAGTTGCTCGTACATTTTTAAAAAAATTTTGGATATTGGAGTGAGCTCAGGACGGAAGGCCGTACGTCTTAAAAGTTTTGAAGTGTTTTGTTCACAATTCTAAGAAAAAGTTATGAAGAGGCGAAAGTATAAGAGGGGAATGAAATTAGAAAAACAGGAAAACTGCAGGCCTGGATATTATATCCAGTCTTTTTTTTCATTCATAAAGACTCCCAAATTCCTACCTTTGCCTTCTAAATCATAAAATAATTTGTGAAATATGATTTTTCACAAATGAACAAAGGTGATGTGAAACACCCAATTTTGAGAGAATTTTCGGACAAATTTTACGCTCGTATTTTTCAAGCAAATAATTTGAAATTTAAATATGTTTTGCAGAGTACATTAAACTGGTGCACGACATTCTTGGAATTTCAAAAATCGAGAAAAAAATTTTTTTACTTTGAATTTTTTTTTTTTGAAATTCCAAGAATATCACGTTTTAGTACAATGCACACTGTATAACATATTCAAATTTCAATTCATTACCTTGAAAATTACGAGGGTGGGATTTGTCCGAAAATTCTCTCAAAATTGAGTGTGCCTCACATCAGCTTAAAAATATAAAATTCCACATTTTAAAATGAAAAATTAAAATTTCATATAAAATTACACCGAACACTGTGAATTATAAATTTCCTTTAAATCACTGCTTTCTTTTCGTTATGTATAAAACTGCACGCAGGGCATTGATGGGAAACTAAGCAGAGGTTTGGGATCAAAATAATGGAGTTTTGAATAAAATGCATATCTGCGATAGGAGCGAGCCAAATGTTAACAAAGGAAAGATGTTTGGGGAGCCGAGGCTCTGGAAAAGACGCTCATTGCTTCTGGCGATGATTCCATCGAGTTTTCCAAATCTCTCACTGTTCCTGGGAGTCTCGTTTTCGCCTCGACTTTTAGCCCCGCGTCTCATTCACGATCCTGGGCGTACCATTATGTCCCGGCTTGCTCGTAAGAGCGAGAAAGCGGGGAGAAAATAAGGCGAAAGAGGAGAGATAGGAAGGAAGAGAAAGCAAACGAGCGAGCGAATCGGGGTATTCGATCGGCAGCCTCGAGTTCCCGTAACGACCGTGCAATCCCTGGGTAGCGCTGTCGTCATGACGGGAGAGACTCGTAAACACGAAAAGCTTTTGCCGGCTTCAACTTTGTACCGAGCGAGCTGTTCCGCCGGTGTTCTGTCTGCTCTCTCCGTGGCCGTAGTACACACCACCCTCCACCTCTTCTTCACCGAAAGAATAATCTTCCCCCTCGGCTTAGCTCCCTCGGCCGCTCCTTGTTTCGCGAGCTGAAAGCTCCGATCGCTCGCGTAGGCGTAGGTCGCTGAGTATGAAAACGCGCCTCATCGCGAGAGAGCCACTGTCGGTGCTGAGATTCACGAGGCGGGTGAATATCTCCGGGTGATGGCAACACGATCACCCAGGAACAACCCGGTAGCTTATGTTGGTATACGTGCGTTGATCCATGCGGAGTCAATTGATGCTGGCATGATCCGCACGCTGAAACAGCACTCTCCGCCGCGGCGGCGGGGTGCGTCATTGAGAACCGCTGGCAACAATGCCGTAGACGGAGGAACTGTTGATGGTGATGGTGTCGATCGTCATTGTAGTGGAGTCGGGAAACGGTAGTGGTTGGTAATTCGTGCAGGTCCGCGCCGCGGAGCTTCGTGTTGGGAAATGGGCTGTATAGATTGAGAATAACGGCTGGAGGGTGGCAGTGTCGGTGGTGGGCGGCGGAGATTCGACGCAGTAGTAGTCTTGGTCGAGGCGACGGGGATGCTTGCCGGTGGTGGTGGCAGGAACGCCGTTGGAGGTGGCTAGGCGGATCGGAGGGTGGATCGTCCGCAAGTCGTGCGTTCACCCCGCACCGCGACGACAGGGCGTCGTAGCGGAGCCCCACGAGAGGCTAGCCTTCATCCGCGCGCGCTTCCCGGTCGTTATTCAACAACAAACCTCTTCGAAAATAATCGCCTGCTTCGAAGAACATCCAGGCTCGTCTTCATCGACTTCCCATTTATCATCAGCGAGCGAGCTCTAAAAATGTTAAACCGCGCTTTTTCAACTTTACGCGACACGAACGATAGACACGTTGTCGATACCGAATGTGCTACGGGCTGTCTTTTGACACTTTATTCTCGTTTCTCCATCGAGACGACTGTCATTTTCACCAACGTTCGTTGAACCTTCAACGAAACCCCTCCAGACATCCCGCTGTCACTTGTCACCGGCCTATGAGGTTTCGTGTACCCGCTCCAGACGCGCTCGTCGACTGTTTTCTGAAGACACGTGAAGGTTCAAGGGACTCACGGTTGACGACAACGTGCGTTTCGCGTCACTGAATACGCGTACGAGTGAAAACTTCCGCGAGAGTGTACTACACAAGTGCAGTGTCCTAAAACACGTGGTTCTAGAGGGACGCGGCGCCCTGTCAGACGCAGTCTTGGACGTCGAGTTACGCTTCGAGATTTCCATTTGTTTCTTCTTTTTTTTCACTTATTTTCTTTTCAAAAATATTGAACAAACTGACGAACCGTTGTCGTGACGAATATTAAAACCTTTTCTTTCTCGAAACAGCGATGTTGCCACGAAAAGTACCATTCGGTCAAAAACGCGCTACACGAAAATTCTGGATTGCTCGGGAGTAGAAAATTTCTCGATATTTCCTTGTATAATTACTGAAAGGGCGTTTACCCTGGAGTTAAATTTATGATTCATCTGGGAGCACGAGAGAAAAATGTTTTATCGAAAAATCGTCGATCGGAGAAGCTTTGATTCCACTCGAGAATTAACGATGAGCCTGAATCAAGAGTAAAGTCAATTTAATTTCCATCCTGACCTAGAATGTCAAACGAAGGGCGTTTACCGAGAAATCTTGACGATACGGATGGATTGATCGATAATTCGTTTGGCAGGGTTGAAAAAAGAGCCCATGGGAAATTTGTGTGTCGCGATGAATGAGATGCAATTGAGGTGATGCGATAAGCGGCCGGAAGAGCTTCCTGAACGCAATATATACTTGGAATGAGGAATGAATGAGGACAGTGAGCCAGGGCGTAACTGGGTTAATTGCAAACAGTTGGCACAAAGCACGCATCGTCGGTTTTGACGTCTCGGCGACTTATATATCACACAAACCGGCGTCGCCTTGAGCGCGTATCGTGCGATATCGCACGTAGCTCCCCTTCCGTCCAAATTTCGGGCACAATTCGCAGAATCCCGGTGGCGATTCTAAATGGAAAACGGGGAGATAAGCTCGCCGAACGTATGATCCGGGGTAAATTTTCCTCGACCGTTGATGAAGAATGGCAGGAGCGATGTCGGCCCGCAGAAAAGAGACGGAAGCCGAAGCGCCAAGACATTATCGGGCGAATTAGCGTCTGAGTGACGGATGCGACGCTATAATTGGTGAACCCGGACAGATATCAAGAAGGAAATTCTCAACCGGCACGCGCTCCGCAGCTAAAAACTTCCGATAGGATTCCCAGCGATTAGCGATCGATCCCTCGCTGGTCGAGACAAAGAGGAAAGAAAAAAAAACGGGGTAAACGTAAACATCGCTATCACAAGGGTGAAATCCATCCGCGCACGATGGTGCTTTTGTCGACGAGGCGTGCGGGAATCTCGGTGACATCGTGATCGCTTGACCTCTATACCATCCAAGTATTGATACGTCGATAGTTACATGTGTTTCGTTCTTGCACATACATGCAAAAATACGTCTAGCGTATACATAAAATTGCAGCATATACACATATGTAAGTGTAAAAGGGATTACATGAAGTATATGTAAAAGTTGGATGGGGTGGAAAAAAGGAGAAAGGTCGGTGGATGAGTGAAAAAGTGGTGTCAAGGAGCGACACGTAAGCACTGGGGTGTAAAAAGTGATCCTACTGAGAAACCTCTGGCCCGATTGTGGAATTCAAGTGAAACGAGTGCTCAATGTTTATTCGATCGCGTATGCAAATCTCGTGATGTGCTGTGATTATTCATTTGTCAATGAATATACATAAGTGTGTGTGTGTATGTGTATATACGTATATTTAAATAACGAAATATAAATGTAAAGGAGGCCCGTGAATACCTTATGTATATGCAGGCCTGTTAATTTTGTTTGTGTCGAAAATTACGAGAGTTATGGAGTTATAGGAGCGAGGAAAAGGGATAAGGCGAGTTAGAATCGCGTTCGCTGTATATCCGTTCCAGCGAGTGAAAATTAAACTCAAGTGCCAGCGCGGACACCATCCCAACCCGGGGGCTTCTTCAAGTGGATTTAGTCGGCGAGGGGTGAGACCCAGAGATGTTTGGCCAGAGAGAAAGAGAGAAAGTGCGCTGGGTCGTCCGGGCTCTTATATAACGTACGAATATGCGTATATACCTTTAAAGGGTATCTCGTCGTTAAACGTCTGAGCCTACCCACGTTTATCCCTCTCTCTCTTTCGCCTTTTTCTTACTCTGACTCTCCAAGACGTGAGCACTGTTACAGTTACGACTCACTCGTAATAACATTCCTACCTTTACTGCGGTCTTAAATTTTAACTCACTTTGTACCAAATTCAGAGATATTTACGACGAGAAACGGTTCTAAAAATATTGACTTTCAACGAGTTTATATGTACCGAACATTGCTCACTTTCCATTTTATTTCGACAATTTTTTAAATAAATTATTGAGTGCGTGTCCGATGTCTCTCTCGTGTCGAAGATTGGATTTTTTTTTTTGGTGAATTAACAAATTCCGATCCAAACCTCTTAAATTGGTTTTTCATTTCTGAGCACATGAAAAACAGTTTTACATTGTAAGTTGGTTAGGAATAAGTATGCAGAATAATGTTAAAAAATTATTTAGACAACGATGCTACAGAGTTGCTTCATCCTAAAAATATATGAAGCAACTTTATAAAAATTTCGAATTTTCATATTATGCAAGATATAAATTATGAAACTAACATCGTTATTGACATAGCGTCCAGAATTACGATATTGGAAAAGTAAAACCGATGCTTTTATGCGGTTCGATTTCCCCCAACGAGACGGGCAAGAAACGATTATACAAATTTATGCAATTCACTCATGGATAATTAAGAAAATGCACGATCACTGACTCGGAAAAAATTGATTGGGAACACTTTCGAGAATATTGAACGGAAAACAAGATTATAATTTTCGGATGATTGCAAATTTCCGGACGTCTGGTTATCTTTATCGTTCGCGATTAGGAGCAATTGAACGAGAATTTTATTCGTTTTTACCCCAGGGAAACTGAACGTTGAGATAAAGTTTCTTATATAGGAATTTTTCATTTGATATTAAAGATCATGGAACGATCGAGGCTGGATTTTCGAACAGCATTTTGAAATGTATTACGAAATGTGGTATAGTTAAACTCCAGTAATAATTTTATTGAGAGATAATTGAGAGCACGATAATAAAGTAGTAAGCCCTATGAAAGTGCGTTGTAGAAGGCAAGCACCCTCCCATGCCCATCGCTGTAAAATGAAGAATTCCATTATATATTGTATCAAGAATTGAATATTAAAATATTCAATATAAATTCCTTCACCTCGTTTCTTTTTGGAAGCTGCCGAATTGTCTCAAATTGAAATCCCATCAGGGGTGGAAATTTATCGAAAAAGTAGCGTTCAAATGGATAAATTATTTTTGTTTCTTTATTCTGAAAGTTGGTCGTGTGTACATTTTGGAAACACGTCGGCACTCTCTCGATAATACGACATTGGGGAAATGGGAGGGGCTGGACTTGAAGGTGGAAAACGGGACTCGGAATATCTCGATGGGAATTGAAGCCGATGGTAACGGAAAACGAAGAACGGGAACGGACGAGGCAGAGATGCCAATCTCGTGTATTTCGAAGCCTGGAGAAACTGATCAATGATCCTCGAGGGAAGTTTTGATATTCTCGCCTTCCTCCTCTCGTCGCTGTTCTCGCAACAACCGCGTAAAATTGGTGTACACACACGTTACGAGCACGTTCCCAGAGCCAGAATTCTAGCGAATGTAATTAAAGCTGATCACGCTCGAAGATGTCGTCGTCCAACTAATCGATTGCTCACGTAATAGAGATCTCAACTGGGTGGGGCTATCATACGAATGTACGATTTTGACTAGAAAAACCATTTTTAGTACTTTTTTATGTTAATAATATTCGAAATATTCTGCAAGAGTTTTTAATTGGAACACTTCGATTCAATTTTTCGAAGTGTTTGGTTGGAGCAGTAATTAGGTTGCAATGAAAACGTATTGTTTTAACATATGGAATATTTTTTATAAATTTTTTTCCTCGTCGATAAAATTTAAAATACCAATGACTCTCTGATGTACAGATTTTTTAAATTATTTGAATTGTTTGGCTTACAAATTTTTTAGACTTTTTCTTGTGAATAACATTCGAAACATTCTGCAAGGATTTTTAATTGAAACATTTTGATTCATTTTTTCGAATTGTTTGGTTGGAGCATTGCAGTAATTTAATTGCAATGAAAACGTATTGTTTTAACATGTGAAATATTTATTTTTCCCCCATTGATAAAATTTGAAACGTTGATTTTTCTACGTTCAAATTTTTTTTTAATTATTCGAATTGTTTGGCTTCAATCGTAAACTCGTTTGGAATCGATTATTCATCACTTCGATGAGAAAAACCGTTTTTTATACTTTTTTTGTTAATAACATTCGAAATATTCTGGAATAATATTTAATTGGATTCATTTTTTCGAAGTATTTGATTGGAGCAGTAATTTAATTACAATGAAAACGCATTGTTTCAACATGAGAATTATATTTTACGCACTTTTTCCTCATTGATAAAATTTTAAACACTGCTAATTTTGTCGTGTACAGATTTTTTATTTAATGATTCGTATCGTTTGGTTTAAATGGTAAACTCGTTTGGAATAAATTAATGATCAATAATTCAACAGAGTTACCTTTATTTGTAGGCTCTTCAATTATTCTCGATTTTGCAAAACTCCACGCTTAATTTCCATAAATTTTCAATAACACTTTATTGAATCGTGAATTCGAACGGTTGAAATAAAATGATGAAAATCCAACCAGTACTCTTCTATATGAATTATGTGAGCAATTTGAAATAAATTGCCGATGATAAACTGTATTTTAGAAAAGGTTAAAACTTATCGTGCAAAAAAGTGTCCTTAAAAAACTTGACCACAGAATCCCGGTAGGACGGTTCGGTCAAGATTCTCGTCCGCAAGAAATTTAGATCCTCCGTAAAAAGCTTCGAGCAGCTTTTGCTGAGTCTCCTCGTTAAGTCGAGAGAGAGAGAGAGAGAGAGAGAGAGAGAGAGAGAGAGAGAGAGAGAGAGAGAGAGAAAAGGAAGATATTTACTGAAAAAGAAGGAAATTCGGAGACGAGCCAAGTTCCCGAGATTGAATCTTTGACCCATATGAAATTCAGATCAATAATAATAATAACAACAAAAATAATATGGTGATAAATCGTAGGGTTCGTATTCTCGACTGTGGTTTACTGACCCGCCTGGGAGTATTTTCTCCCTTCGATATATATTTGTTCTCCTAGGACGTAACCATTTTGGCACTATTTTCTCATTTTCCACACTCCCGAAGTTTCCGTGCCAAAGTGTCTGCGCTTTCTTTTAAGCGTACGGCAAGGCAAACGGGGCACTGAGGCCAACTTACAGTGGAGCTCGTAATGTGTAATTTTACATAGCTGAACGGGCACTTTGTGCACAAAGTGTGGCAACTTTAAACCGATGAAGTTGCAAGTCTTTGGATTCGTGGAAAACTCATGCGTACGAAGCAATGGATGCAGAACGTGTAACGTTCTAGAGAAACTTTCGACTTCTTCTTCTTCTTCTTCTTTTGATTGCGGTTTGACTAAAGGAATGACAAATGGCATGAATTTTTCAAAACTAAAAAAAGTCGTACTGATACTGAATCTGCAACTTTATATCATTCACAAAATGGCTCTGCATATATGTATGTTGGTCCAGTTGAAACCAACATTCAATTTATGCTAGCTATGGCAATAAATTTTCTTGAAATGATGTTACTTAATACAATCGTTTATGAGCCCACCACCCATATAGAAATTGTATAGCATATCATGAATATACCGATTTTTTTGTTAAAAATCCTTGTTCATAATTTTGTAGGGGGTTCTATCAAGTAGAACTCTTGCTCTATTTTCGTAAGTAATCTATATAATTACTGATTACAATAATTTTTAAGCCAAAAACTTGCATAGGGATCTCAGGCTATCATGCAATATGATGATTTTATATGAATAATAATTGTTCATTTTTTTCTGGGTGATGATATTATAACGTATTATTACTTTATTAAGAACTCTCTAGAACTATTCATATACTATCAAAGTTCCTTTGGAATATTTGCTTAACCGCATCGGAAAGCTAATTTCCAGAAGATAACACAATTTTTTAAAATGCAATTCTTTATGTCTATATCAATAGAAATATTTGTCTAATTCATCAGGAACTTTAGAACTATGTGGGGTGCCATCAAGCTGTCTGATGAGTGAAAATATATTTGACAAATGAATATCTTCAAGACGTGATAACTTTTAAAATAGTTGATATATTAACATAATTTTAGCGGCATTCAATTCATTTTGCAAAAATCTTTTAAAATCACCCTCTATAAAGTTTCGTCAAGAGAAAGGAAATCCACGAGTTCATATTGAACAAGCCAAAAAACTTATTTTTGGATCGTTTTTTGAATTTTTCAATATGAATTCTTGGATTGTGCCCCGAATAAGTAGTATTTTCGTTATTTAGGAGAAATTTCCGATCGAATAAGGTCTTCCAATCGAGAAAAAAATTCAAAAATTTTTGCGAATTCTTGAAGATTTTTCATAAAATCTTCAAGGGGTGATAACTTTTTAAAAAATTGATGAATTAACATAATTCCAGCGCCATTCGCTTTGTTTTACAAAAAACTTAAAGAATCCCTATAATAAAGCTAATTTGGGCAATAAAAAAAAGATACCGTAATTTGAAATTTTCATGAATCCACGAAACCCGGTGTGGTAAAAAAAATTTACAAAAGTAAAAAAAATTTTTTTTTAATACATTAAGAGCCTATTTGATCGGAAATTTCCCGTAGATAACAATGGTGGTAATTATTCGGAGCACAATCCCCGAATTCATATTAAACAATCCAAAAAACTGGATATTAGATTAAATTTTTTTATTACCACAAGGATGCGAAGCACCCAAGCCACCATATAACCTAGTAAAAAAATATATTTTCTTCATTCAAATTTGTGAATATAAAATCTATAATGCGAGTGTTTTGTCAATAGTTTATTTATCCGTTTGGTGATATATTTATTCGTTGACAATAAACAGTGTCCTCGGTACCTTTTTTATCAGTATTTATGCACGTGTATATATAAATTCCTTTGGGGCGGCACACCGCTCGGTTTTGCGAGTCACGCGAGTCAAGTGCGAGTTTCTATACGTATGTTTGTATCGGGACGTCGTATCGTCGTGCGTTGCCGGGCCCAGTGTGGATGTATCAACCTGCCATCCACACATGTACGAAAACACACACGCTGTACTTCATTCTAGCTGGGGCTCTCCGCCTCTCCATTTCTCTCTCCCTTTCGGGACGCTCCATCCAGGCATCGATTTTTCTCGATTCGCGATAAATAAAACTGGCGCCGTCCCTTCGCGCCCTCCGTGACCTCCAGCCGTACCGGCAGATATATATTATTTTCTGTACGTAGCTCACAAAAACTGCGTCTCGAATGAATCGACGACTTTGAGCCTATTATTCCGTGCACATGCAAAACTTCCTCAGGATATTCTCATTTGACGTAAAAGCCTTACAAGTCGCTAATTATCAAAGTTGAGCCAGCGGGGACGTTGTTGGTTAAACTTTAATTATTAACTCGTCGATCGCGTTGGATCAGGAAAAGCCTGGGAAACTTTTTCCTGAAACTTTGCTGTAAATATAAATTTCCAATTATTGAAGTTCCCTCGATACGATATAAAAACGAGGTAAAAAAGGGAAAAACTATATTGATACTTCCGCCCCTTTTTTTTGCCATCATGGAGAATTGACTCTTCCCTCCCGTAAAAATTTTGATTGAAAAGTGGGACGAGAGGGAAAGAAAAAAGAAATTGGAGGTGAGTAAAATAACAAATACGTTACGACAAAGGTGAAAAAAAAGTGGACGGCCCAATGGTACTTCGAATCTCGAAGTTCCCGATACGATATATTCGCAATAAAACGGCGCTTCATTTTTTTTACGAGTACGCGAGAGCGTCTGCGAATAAGATAAATCGCACTGTGTGTACCGCAGGTACATTTTTATTTGTTCATTCAGTGCATGAACTACGCGTGACCCGTATTTATATAGCGACACATGTAAAAAGAATCTCGCGCTTGGGGTGCCGGATGAAAAAAGGCGACGAAAAAACGCACCGTGTTCGCACGTGCGCTGAATATCCCGTGCGACAATGCGAATCGCGAGATCGATTCTACATTCTGACGACTTCTTTTTCATCCCTTCGCATTTTCGAACAGAAAATATTTCTCATTGTAACATTATTTTTTTTTCTGTCTCTTCTTCTTTTTTTTCGACGCGTTTTAGTCTCTCCTCGAGCCTGTCAGAATAACACGCGATTTGCTTTATTTTTTGTCCTCCAGCGAATAATGTGTCATACGCTCGAACGATTATTTCATTGTGGATTTTTTCAACCACATTAAAGACGGAATTATTCAAGCTTTTTGTTTTCAACTGTCTCGCTGTCAGCGTGATTTCTCGTTTTAATAGACCCCGCAATCGCGCTCTCGTTGAAAAAACTCGTACGATGACAGAGTCCACGTTTTCAGGCGCACGGGGCCGAAGCTTATCGGAAATGTCGTTTCCACTCTTGATGCATAAATTATTATTTACGTCCATCGCTTAGTTATCAGGGTATAAATGTTGCACGAAATAGCGGAAAAACAGAACGGAAACATAAAAAGTATATCTTTTGGAAAACAGATGGAAAAGTATAAAAGTTAAAATACCTCATATACCTGAATTTTTAACAGCTGATGAGCTTGCAGGATTTGTCGAAGCAGAAAAGGTGTGAAAATACAGTTGCCAAAAGAGCCAATTAAACATCAGTTTTATCAAACAATGATCAAAAAATTTGTATTTTATAATGTATGTGATTATACAATTTTATAGAAAAATATGTATATACTGATATATTGTCTTGGTCGTATTGAAAAAATAATCCATCTGATTTTGTTGTGAAAAAATAATTAAAAAATTAAAATTAATACAGCAAGGGACATGTCCAATAACTATCGAGACGTTTACCTGATGTCATCAAATAATTAAAAGTTAAACATCATTTTATGGAAAGCTCGTTAATCAATAACGTCGTTATCATCTGGTATTGACACTTTGAAGAGGGTCAAGACATTTTTTTTTCACTTTACATTGTAAATTCCGATAATTACCTCGGTAACAAGTATTTTTTATGACTCGGCGTGAGTTATTGATAATCGATTGAAAAGTTGATCGAAAACCCGATTATCTAGTGCGAGCTTCTCAAGGACGACATCGAAGTTTTAGCGACCGGTTTCTCTCCACGTGAAAATTTTCACGAAAGGCGAGGAGTGCGATTTCAATTAGGACACGTCAGCATCATCGAGACCAACTAGTTGAACTTTTATCCCGTAAAGTCTTGGGGTATTACGTGTCGTACGAAGCGCGAACATTTGAGCAATTTCTTGCACTTATCCCGCCCGGCTTCGCTCCCCGGCTTCCCCTTCTCTCGTTTCACGTTTACTGTCTAATCTCGTTCACTTGAAAAGTGATGTGCCGGTGGGGATATGAGAGAAAAGGCAACACGGGAGCTCCCGGGACTTTAATTTCTTTGGACGTGACGTTCAATTGCGTTTGAGTGAAAAATGAAAAGTTAATCGCCTCGAAACAAAAACTCAAAGACACGCAGAGCCTACCATTCTCTCTTCTCTTCTTCTCACAAATTTCACAAACGTTCAAGAGCTAACAAATCTTTTCAATATTTATTCTTTAATCATTTATTGAAACAAAATATCGAATCAATTGCAGAGCCCACCATTTTCTTCTTTTTCTCAAAAATTTCACAAACGTTCAAGAGCTAACAAATTTTTCCAATATTTATTTTTTAATCATTCATTGAAATAAAATATCGAATAAATCGCAGAGTCCACCATTCTCTTCTTTTTCTCAAAAATTTCACAAATGATAAAGAGCTAACAAATTTTTCCAATTTTTATTCTTCAATCATTCATTGAAATAAAATATCGAATAAATCGCAGAGTCCACCATTCTCTTCTTTTTTACAAAAATGTCATAAACGTTCAAGAGCCAACAAATTTTTTCAATATTTATTCTTTAATCATTCATTGAAATAAAATATCGAATAAATCGCAGAGTCCACCATTCTCTTCTTTTTCTCAAAAATTTCACAAACGTTCAAGAGCTAACAAATTTTTCCCATATTTATTCTTTAATCATTCATTGAAATAAAATATCGAATCAATCGCAGAGCCCATGCACCATTTTCTTCTTTTTCTCAAAAATTTCGTTCAAGAGCTAACAAATTATTCCAATTTTTAATCATTTATTGAAATAAAACATCGAATCTCTATCGTCCTTTTTCCCCCATCGATACTCAATCCGCAATTTATTTACGCTCCTACGCAATATCTCACTGGAATATCGCGGATAAGATTTTATCTCTGCGACTCTGCAAGTCCTGCAGGAAATAGCTTGTTATCTGAATTCGCGTGTAAGCGACGGTGGAACTCATCGTTGTGATTGCCGGGCGAATTTATATCGGGCGGATTGTATGTATATCGTCGACGGCAACTTGCTCACGGGCGTACGTCCAGGTATATGTATATATATACATATACTGAGGCAAATGTACATAAGAGCGGGCGTAACGCGCGTGAGAGCATTTGCCGATGACACGCATACCTGTAGAAACTCCCATACGGTGTTTCGATGTTGAAGACTGCGGCTGAATATTCGTGCAAGCATCGATGGGCCCCGCGGATGGATCGTCTCTCTGACGAAATGTTCTCTATTTCTTCCTTCTCTCTCTCTCTCTCTCTCTCTCTTTCTCTTCGATGCCTATACTCTTTATCTCCATCTTTGTCGGGCTGTGTGACATCAGTGACGGATTCCGCAGTCGATAACCCGGCGTGTACGGCCTTCCGTGCACCGAGCGGATAAACGTGGCCGCGATTAGTCGGGAGAATGCATTTGGTTCGCGGCGGTATTTCCGCCCGTGGCTCGATTCAATTTGCCAGCCGTAGGACGGACAACGCAATGTCCTGTCCTCCCGCTGTCCATTCAATGCCAAATCGCCCAATCTCTCCCTCCGTCTTTCTCACTCTTCCGCGGTGAACCCGGTTATAATGCCCGAATTGTTAAATATTCTAGTGCTTCTGCGGCCTAGGAAATGTACCGATTGCCCACCAGATGTTTGTTTTTCTGATATCGCTGCGTGTATTCGAAATGCGAACGTTTTTAAAAGTTAACATCAATTTTCCAGGTAATCAATCTTCAATGCATTACACGCTTCATTCGTCTCATCCGAATGCAATTGAAGTTTCAAAAAAAAACAGATTTTATTTCACTGCTCGATTCGGATTTTCGCTGTTCGAGACAGTTTGCCTCGTGTTTTCCCGTCACTTTCTTTTTCTCGGATAAAAACGTTTCTGGCATCGAGGTGAATGTATACAGGTCGCAACCAGGCACGTGCCTCGCATGCTAATTCAATCAATTATTTTTCGGATAAATATACAAGTGCTTGAATAATTCACGAAATTGTACACTTATTCGGTTGTAATACATTCTGAGCACACTGCGGTTGTATTAAAAAAAATCCAGCAGTATTTTTATTTCTTATAATACAGTTTAACTAAAATAAAAGTAATACAATATAATTAGACAATAATAAAAAACTTATTTAACAATATTTTAATGCATGTATAATTATAGAGTTTAAAACTTCTTGAAATTGAAAAAAAAAGAATAACGCTTCTTTTTACATATGATTCTTTCAAACCTGTTGCCTCTATTTCAAATGTAAATCCCTCATTTATAAAATCTCATTATTTTTTTAATTAAAAAATTTTTTCAAAATTTTTGAAATTGAAATAGATGGGAGCAAACAATTTCTGGAGTTGCGCCAAATTGTATCATTAAAGTTACAGAGTAGAGCTTTGTGAGGAAGACGACTGTAAAAGAGGAGATAGTTGAAAATTGGATTCTCACCATAAAAAATGTCAATTTTTTTTCTTAAATACGGAAATTGTGCAAAAAAGATTAATGCTAATGTATATTTCATTTCAAGATATAAATAATTATTCTTCGAAAAATGATATCCGATCTGTTTGTGCAACACTCACGCCAGTAAATCATCCCCGGTATCTTCCGGTCCACGTGCCAGTAACAATAAGCTTCGAGAGCCATTAATTCGCGTGTACTCGTGAAGCGGAGGATTGACGAGCGACCCAGGATCGAGGGGAGCGCGGAAGGATTTGAAGCGCGCGGAATCGCATCGACGGCTGACCACGACGTCCGTGACTACTGGCCACACCGCGAGGACGATTTCTCTCTCGATTCCGTCACGCCGGCCGTCCAAAAAAATTTATGGCAAAAATCCATTAACATCGCGGCGAGTTTACGTTGAAAAAGGCACACCGCGGACCACGATATTTTAATTTTGAATGTGACGTAGAGGCTCGGGATCACACTCGAAGCCCCCTGACAGCTCGAGCTATTTCACCGTTTAAATTCCGTTATCTATCGAAAAATGTTTCGAAGAGCCGGGATGTTTCGTTTAAAACTTTTTCCGCGTCCCCTTCGAGTAAAACTTCGCTCGAGTTATCATTGAGGTGAACAAGTTTTCAGGGGTCGTTGCATGCAACGACGAGCTCGTCGCTACTCCATTTTTTTTGCGCGAATATATTCGTCGAAAATCCGCGCGGAAATTATGTATAACGGGATGAGTGTTCTTGATCGCGAAGAACAGTTTGCCCTTCGACGAGAACTCGAAGACTTCCAAGTTGGTAAAGTTCCGCATGGCAAGACCCGAAACTGTTGGCAGGCTCGATCCGGGAACGAATTCATTCGTGGAAATTCTTGGCTGTTTACCGAGGGAGAAGCTTCGGAGAGGAAAAGAAGGCGGGGGGAATATCGAGCTCCGGAGGATGAGAGCACACTCTAGACAAAAGATTTCCGCCACTGGATTTTGCTTATCTGAAGAAAATGCAGGCAAGATCCTTTGAATTCACGCGTCGGCCGAAAAAGTTTCCGCACTGTTATACCCCATTCTCGAGAGTGTTTCCTTAGCGCAACATTTACGAAAGCGTACAGAATTCAAGCTCTCGCATGAATTGCGCGCGATAAAGAAAAAAAATACTTTCCAATCGTACGGAGAAAAAAAATCTTAAAATACTTTTACATTTATTGTCAGATCGAATATTCACGGTACGCGGAGCACGTACACTGTGTTCCCCATCGCGAGATAAAAACTCCCCTTTTCAATCGCCTTCGCGAATTCATCAATAATAGTACAATCAGCACCCTCTGAAGTTAAACTGAATAAAATTGAAGTAATTGTAAAGGCAGTTTCTTCGCAAATTGTTCAAGATTGAGCATAATTTAAAAACAATTAATTGAAAATGCAGAAAGATTATTAATAATCGAGGAAAATGAAGAAAAAAAATGTTATAGTAAAAATCCTTTTTTACGAAATTGGAGCTCTTCGAAAAATAGAAAAGTTACAAAAAATTACTCCTATACATTTTTGCGTTTATTACTGTTTAGTGAATTGACAAATTAAATAATTATAAATGGAAATCCACATATTCTCTGGAATAGGAAAAATTTTTTGCTCTTTTTTAAAATTAATTTACGATATATTTCTTTCATGATCAAAACCGCGCCTCTGTTGGTGGCTATCACAGCACAGAAAGGGAAGCCAAAGCGTGTGGCAAAGGGACTTCAGGCTGCCTGACTGATCGTCAGCGGCCTAGCCCATAAAAAGAAAAAATTTTGCTTTTTTTTCAGACACGTTAAATAAAGTCTTCCCTCGAGCTTTGAGGATTCATCCGGGATGCGTTTTTTCATTTAAATATCAGTTTTCACGAGAAATTATTGAATTTTTTTTGTTCGTATATGAAAAAAACTGAGCGGATTAATAAAAACGTGTTTCAGATTCGGGTTTCCAAATTTTCCCCAAGGAAAAATCGTTAAAAACACATCACGTGAAGACTAGATCCGATCGGTCAAACCCTCCACGAATTATGTCAAAAAACCTTTTGTTTTTCAAGATACTATAAAATATTTCAATATTTCAAGTGGTGGTTTTCTTCTCGTTAAAAAAAACACGAAACGTGCAAAATACATTGTATCTTCTATGTGCCTCTTCAGTTTTCAGACGCGTCGGCACTTACTCTATTATTCATTTTATTATACATTTTATATATTATTATTTCTACTTGTATTTCTACTTTGTATTTAACTATATATATGTTATCAATTGCTATATCTAACCGTTGTACACGGTGGAGAATATCCCCAGCACAATAAAACACAACATCTATCTATCTATCTATCTATCTATCTATCTTTTTACGTTTCTTCTCATATTCCATTTTTTATTTTCTAATGAATATAATTTGACTCAGAAGGCTGATCATAATACTCGAATTTTTAGTCATAATATTAATAAAAACAAATGTACCATTCCAATTGGGTTTCACTTGTATAATATCGTCAATAACGATAAAAAAATACAAGAAAATGTAAAGTTTATTTCTTGCACGTCCGACCTCTCTCTGTACAACGATCGCCAGAAAAAACATAACATTTTTCAGATTTCTACATTGGGGACAAAGATTGCACAGTTTTTTTTTTGCAAGAACACTCTCCTGGCATGCACTAAACAGACCGAAAGCTCCTGGATACTTTGCACCGTCGATGCACGAGTTAGATGAGATGGAAAAAGTCGTAAGAGAGATTTCGGTGAAGGCAAATCAGGCGAGTGTATGCCGCCGGAGATAGCTGTAGCTATATACAGTGACGAAAGATGGAAGGTCCTTGCGTAAACTCGTGAGGTTATTCCGAGTGCCACATGCAATATTGTCTAGCTGAGATTTAAAGAGAAAGCTCGAGCAGGCGGGTTTGGGCGAGGACGACACTCGAATATTACACACATATATATGTATATATAATATACGTACGACTGGCTGAATGTGTACGAACGGTTGGATGTCTAAAATCGATTTTCGATTCACTCCCGAGCCAAAGGGGGTCGAGATTTAGCAAGGGTTCCCGACCTCCAATCTCTAGCCTTCTCTCCTCGATCTTTCTCCCGCTCTCCCAGCCACGTAGAACGAATCTAATGGCAAATATCCGAACCTTTGGCGCTTACGTACATCCACGAAACCTTTGCCGAACTCTGTATACGGGTGTACAGCAAACAGCCACACGATACAACTTCTAACGCCGATCTCGGTCAGTCTCGATTCAAGACCTCCGTTGCAAATATTGATGCAACATATTTTCACGATACACATCAATATCATCTTGTTTGATTAATTAATTTTATTGAAAAAAAATTTCATTTGAATAAACATGCTTTAGCTCGGAACTCGATCGGTCTGACCCAACGCTGACTTTTACTACTGCAATTTATTTTCGTCACATCTAAATTCTCGTCAAGATAATTTCATCCAGTCATATGTAGAGTTAATTATTGCTGATTTTATAAAATTAAAATTATTCAATCTATTACTTTTTTACTGCTGTGAAATTTTATAGTTTGTTCACTTTAAACTTAAGGATAACAATCCCTTATTTATAGAAGCGTGAAAAATAGGTATTTTTCGAGAATTTTTTTATGGGGGATAAAATAATCTAATCATTTTCAAATTTTGACATAATTTTATTATAGCATTCAAGTTTGGAAAGAATTTTTTTTTTGGATGACCAACAAAATGGCGGCGGTATTAAGGGTCTTCGGACGCCTGTTTTTCGTGACATCGAAAAGTGCTGCAGTCGTCACTCTTTTGCTGTTGATCTGAAAAATATTTAACAAGTGTCATTCATTTACTGACATATTAAGGAGAAAGATATATCTAAAAAATGATGACAAAGTGCAAAATTGAAAATCTGGGAGCCTTTTTACTTTAAAGTTCGAATTTTCGACCATTTTTTTCGACATATTTGACCCCAAAAAAATTATTTATTTACACACTACCTTCCAAACTTTAGGTATATCCTTCCGATAATATTACTGAGAGTAATCTCCCAAAATTTAATCGAAATCGGTCGATAACTTTTTGAGCTACAACACGAGCAGTTTTCGAAAATGTAGTTTCGAGATAATCGCGTATAAAGTTTCAACATGTGGACACTATTAATTGTAGTAACTTACCGATTAATAGGCGATTCCTGGCAAATATTAATTATTTCGGGTTTTTCTTTGGTCAGTATAAATATTAATTATACTTTCGAAATGTGTAAAAAAAATCGATTTTTTGAAAATTCTAAAGGGATTGCTGGCCTTAATTGGTAGTCAAGAAACTTAATCACGGGCTGACGCAATGCTGACTGTTACTACTAGCAGACATTACTTTTATCGTATGTAAATACTTGTCGAAAAATTTTTATCGGATCAAGCATAATAAAGTTGAAAACTATTGATTTGTTTATTTTAATATTGTACCAATTTTTTTGTTTATTAGAAAATTTACCCCAGATTGTTCAGTTAACCTAATTAGTAGTAAAGTAACCAACTTTTCCTCATTTTTTTTCAATCGATCCTCACTGGTTTTACAAGTACTTTACTCTCCAATATCGGGTAGAAAACTTTTCACGTTTTCAACATTTTTCGAGTCAGTTTCTGTTGGTGGAAATTGGGCAAAGGGAAATATTCGACGGGCTCACCGCTTTTGAACTTCTTAAAAAATTTTTCTGCAAAAATAGAAGTCGTTCAACCCAAAGGTAAACCGTTCTCCAGGATGAAAGGAAGCTTGATTGAAAAAATAAACAAATGAATATGTAAAGTTCGGTTGGCAGCTAGCTTCGAAAATGTTCAGAAATCTTTTGGTCATACATTTTCTATTCGAGATGAAAAATAAGGCTTTTATCGCGGCAACCCTTCGCAAGCTCCGCTTTGATGCTTTTTTATCGACTTATTACACACGTTCTTCTTTCCCTACTTCGTATTTTCCCTATTTGTTTTTTGCCAGTATTCAGCACCGTATTCAGTAAAAGTCGTGAAACGTTTAAGCGAAAGAGAAATGTAATGGCAACTTTCCTCCGCTGAGATCTCGATAACGAGAGCTTCGCCAAGTTTTAAGGGAATTCCGAATCTATACGACCGGGAAAACTCGGACGTGATGGGTAACGACTCATAAAACGCCATTGACTTCGCAAACGCGAATCAATTTCGGGAGGGGTGGGGGTAGGGGGCGTATTGAAAAAAATTATTGTTCCGAACTTTCGAATATCCGCGACAGCTGGTGACACCGGAACGCGAATGACACGCGAGCGACAAAAAGAAAACGACTAAAAAGCATCAAAATGGAACATTCGAAATTTAAGGGAGAATAAATTCAGAAATAAATTTAGAAGTCATTCTTTCTCGCTCGGAGCCTTTTCCCTTGCGAATAACCGGAGAGGAAAAGCAGGCTCGAGGGTGAAAAAGAGAAAAACTGGCAAATTTCCATGCGACGCAAAGTTTGCTCGGGACGTGTATAAATCTTGAGACATTCGGGCTTTGAAGTAGGACAAGTTGACTCGAAGAATATATATTCACTCGCCCGTCGAACGTGCGTCGGGATTGACGTACGAGAGAGACGCAACGCCCTCTTGCGGGAGAACATTTCGCGTATCTTACACTCGTTCTTCCGGAAGGATAAATGCGGGCTGGTGGTACATTTTTGACCTTGCACTATTCCCTGCGGTGAACATACCCGAGGCAAGAGTTTTTCCATTTTTCCTGCTTACCTTCCGGTCTCGTCGGTATTCCGGGGGAAAAAAAGCGAGACGCGCAAAAAGCACTCTCCGATCAAATACGAATCCCGCGAAAAAACAAGTTTCTCGACACGAAAAACATTTTCTCTCGCGATCGAGAGCCCACGATTTGAAAATCAACGACACATAAAAATAGAATATGGCATCGATGAACACGTTCGATTAGAAATTAATTTCTCATCAGCCTGGGATATTAACGACGAAAATTTTCAATTTCCAGCAGGACTCTCGGTCTTTGTGCACAACAATGGCAGCGTTTGATGAATCTCTCGAATATTCAAAGCTGCGAAACGATTGTTCTGGTGCATTCTGCCGTCAGCTGCCCTTTTTTTCCCTCCTTTCGGTGTCTATTTGCGCGCACACGTGATTCATCATATCCGCCATCATGAGAGACGGATATAAATGTTTATGGAAACAGCTTACACAATTGATGGTATCAGGGCTGATGTATCGTGAAGGTGAATTGCATTGTCGGAAGTTGGAAAAGCTGGAGAGAAATATAATGGAGAAGATAAATATATATAGTGTATGTATATACACGGGAAAAGCGAATGAATGAATATGAATGAATAAAGTTTTATTATGCCGTGGTTTAAACCATTGGCAACAATTCTCAATACAGTGTGAATTATAATCGTTCAAAATATAGAATAATACATGCACGAGACTATCCATTATAAATATTAGATATGATACAATTATATAATTTAAAAGAATTTGAAGTTAAAGTATAATGATTGATACAGGTTGATTCATGTACTGGTAATTTGCTGATTAAAGAGATATTCGTGGAGTCACTTCTTAAATGAAGGTAGATTCTGCTGATTCGTAACTGCAATAGGCAGAGAGTGCCAAAAATATATCGCAGTTGAAACAAACGAATTACGAAGAGTAAAGGTATGATATAGAAGAAAATGAAAAGTAAGCAGAGTTGGTCTTTCGCGATGGGCTCGTGATTTCTGAGATTTTCATCCTGAGCATTGGTGAAAAGCTCAGAAATATAAGGTGGGATGAATAGGTTAAGAAGCTTATAAGTAATAATAAGCGAGAGATATAGATAGATATTGATATTTTTTTGATATTGATACAATTTATTTACCGTGGTTACCCATAGGCAAAGTTTATAGTACAAAGAGTAAATAGATAGATAAATGCAAATTTATTATACTAGAGTAAAAACTCTTGTATACAATGAGATAGCGTACAATAGAAGTAAGTAAATATAAGCATAAGTAAGGATAACAAAGATGAGAATAAAAATAAGATAATGAAAGATAATAAAAGATATATATATATATATATATATATATATATATATATATATATATATACTGTTTTATTGTACCAGAGTGCAAGACTCCTGTGTACAAGGCATACAAAGTGTACAGAGCAAGAGTAAAATAAATTAAAAATAGCTGAGGTATAAGAGGTAGAATACATAATATAATATATGGCGTGTAGTAAGTATAGTAAGAGAGAGAGAGAGAGAGAGAGAGAGAGAGAGAGAAATTAGAGAGGTCGATTCACGGCTCTGTAACTTGTTCGACGAGTGCATCGGCATCGTCCAACACATACCTGACAGCATTCGTGCAGGCGCGATGGAAACAAGCACTCGATGCTCATGGCACAGCGGCGTTGTCCTCGCGATCCTGCACACGGCTAATGATCATTCGCCCCACCAAGAATTACTGTTTATGTGCGAAACGGAATGAAAGCTCCCTTTACCCTCTCTCATTCATCGCCCCTTCCCCGGCGCTCCTGCGCAAAACTCGAACACACCCGACGGGCTTTTAGCGCTCTCATGTTGATGAACATTTTGGCTCTCTCACCGCAATAATATTTTTTTCCCTATACTCTGCCTGCGGTTTCGTCGGCTTTCATTTTTTAAACGCAGACAAATTTTAGTGCACGTCGTTTTTATGTCTGAGTAACTCAATCAACAGATAGACACTTTTAGTTCTTTCTCGTTGAACATTTACTGAAAATTGAACGATATACTTATTTTCATTATTTATTGTCATTATTGTTTTAAATGAAGACACAGGATGCATTTTAGATTGCATAGAATATCAGACAATAACAATATTTTTTTAAATGCTTTGAAAATTAAAACAAAGGGGAGATATTTTCAGATGTTCAACCATTTGGACGTTATCTTACAGTAAAACATGGAAAATTTTCACCATAATTCGTCGTTTTTCTCTTTTCAACTTTTTATTTCACTATATTTATTCATCATATATTAATATTGAATTATGATCGCCAAACATTTTTACATTTTCTTTTAAAGTGACATTATATATTGCAATGAGGATTCTTGAAATAAGAATATAAATAAAGCATAATACATACATTGTTGCCGCATCCAGAAATCTTTTAATTGACAAAAAAACAGTCACAACGTATTTTCTTTATTCGCAACATATTGATTAAGAATAAAAAACCAAAAAGTTTTTTATATTCTTACAAATTCAATCTTTTGTATTTATTTATTGAATAAATATCTTTGTCTATTGACATGTGCCCATTTATTTTACGGGTTGCAGTATTGAAATTTTTCGTAATTGTACCAAAAAATGCTCGATCGAAATTGAGGTTAATTGAAAAATAAAAACAAACAAAAAATAATTTAGCGATATGTTTCTCACCTCGGCGAGGGCCGAACAATTTGTGTGGGTATTCCGTAACGAATTTTTCGCGTGTCGGACGAAATTAGATTTGTCACGGCAGGCAGCGACAGATGAAGTTCGCTTTCCGAGTACTTCAAACGCACACGGTGGAAATAAAATTAGATAAGCCCTCTCGCCGTTACCGTTCGTATACGCGTTCGACCGGGAGTATCGTACCTCGCGTGTTTCATCCACACGGAATTTCATATCGTCGATTTTTTGGTGACGCGAAGAGAGTATTACTCTCTCTCTCTCTCTCTCTCTCTCTCTCTCTCTCTCTCTCTCTCTCTCTCGCTATCTCTATCTCTATTTTCTCTCTGGACTGCATGGAATTCGTAACGGCGATTTGAAAAGCGCGAAAGCACATTTTTATTTCCGTACGTTTTCGAACGATTATATCGGCGAATTCGCTGCTATTTTAGACACGAGAGAAGAGCGGAGATAAAAGCAAATCCAACGATAAATAGCCACGCGTTTACCCTGTTTCGCCTCGGCGCAACGGGGCTTTATTTCCCGCTGGCCGCTATAAATTTGTTAAGTACTCTTGTGAAAATCGGGCCCAGGGTCACGTTTTACATACGCCGATTTTCCAACGTTTCTCCTTTTTATTTTACTGCTTTTTCACTCTCGGAGTGACGTTAAATTCAAACGAAAATCAAGCGTGATGGCGAGTGAAGTTTCTATACCGCAAAGTATCACGTAAAGAAATGCAAAAAAAGCATCCTACGAGATGAAACATAAATAAAAAAATTCGAAAACGAGATTTAAAAAAAAACGTGACAACCGTATTCGGTCGTAATAGAAAGTAAAAAAAGAAAAACATAAATAACTGAATATTCAATCTCTATACTCGTATACATAAATGTGAAAATTTGTATACGTTTCGATGTTTGTTACCAAATCACGCAAGAACGATGATAAAATATTTGTGATAGATAACGAAAATAATAATTATTCGGGGCGCAATCCAAAAATTTATACAGAGAAATTCAAAAAACTGATCGAAAAGTCAGTTTTTTTCTATTTTTCTCTATGAATTCTTGAATTTAGCATCGATTAATTAACATTTTTGTTACCTGGAAATTTCCGATCGAATAGGCTCTTAATATCAAGAAAAAAAAATTTTTTAATTTTTACGAATTTTTGAAAGTACTTTAAGAATCACTGCTAATAAAGTTGATTTTGTCAAGAGAAAGAAAATATATCGCTAATTTAAATTTTCATGGGTCCACGAGACCCAATGTGACTCACCAATTTTCTTGAAACTTTTTTTCGATTTTAAGAGCCTATTTAATCGGAAATTTCTCGTAGGTAACGAAAATGATAATTATTCGGGACGAAATCCAAGAATTCATATTGAATGAGTCGAAAAACTGACTTTTAGATCAGTTTTTTCAATTTTTCAATATGAATTTGTATGACCATTTTTGTTATCTACATCAGAAAATTTTGCGATCAAATATTCTACTTTAAAAATACATGAAGCTTATAATCAATTCATCGGAATAGAGCGTATTATGCGAGGTTATACGAAATATGCGTCTTGACCAATCACAAAATAGGAATTCTCGTTATAAAAAAATGCAAAATAACAAATAAAATGCAAAATAAATGATATCAAAAAATGAACCAAGAATGCATATATAAGAAAATAAAAACGTTATAATCTGTCGAAATAAATAGTAAAAAAAAAGAAATGACGAACATAAATAACTCTTAACCTCTTTCATTCGGGAGAGAACAGAAAGTCCCTTATTCTGTCGTGTACGGGTTATCGTCCACATCATAAAACAGGTAGCCATCCCCCGCGCGTGCTCGTTCCTGTGCTTGCGCCTCTCTCGCGGTGGCTACTTCATTACCTGTATACGCTGCATGTGTCTGTCTCTTCTGTGCGAAGCTTAATCCGTTAGTGACGCGAATACACTTGGAGAATGTGTGTACTGTCCCGAAGGACGACGAGTGGCTGGTATTGTCGTTGATGAATAGAAGTTGAATTGCAAAAGAGAATACCTCCCTTTTATCCCCTTCTTTTTCACTCCGCTTCCTTCATTTTTTACGACTATTTTTTTTCGTACAGTATAATTTGGCATCCCCAAAAAAGTAATGAAAGATCGTGATAAGGCAAAGTGGGGATATTGCGGTGATTTGATCCTCATTATTCTTTTTACTTTCATTTTCATTGTATACTTTTGTCTTTGGTCTTATTCTACCTGAACGTTCGATGGATGGGTTGGTGCATTTGTTTGACTTGCACCAGATTGGAAATGGCAGTTTTGTAATTATATTTTTTAATTAGCAGTGTATTGCAGAATTATAATAATAAATGGGTGTACACATTGAACATTTTTTCGTCGATAATTCAATTGTAATGGATTTAAACGGAGGAAAAATGTTGCGATAGTGCTTGAGGGAATAGAAGTACGCAGTAATTGAAAAAAAAATTTACGATTATTGCCCGTATCTTGGAGCAGTCCCGATAAAGCCAGGGACGGGTGTAATTTTGGTGTTATTTGGCCGCGATATGACGTCGTCGGTTGAGTCTAAAATGAGCAATAGAGGACGTAATGGAGCATCCGGAAGATAATTGCTTTCGTAAGTACAGTAAGCAACGTTCGCAGGGACATCGAAGGTAACGAGGGATAAGTATACCGGTAATTGAATGTTTGGCCATTCGTCGGTGTTTGTGGCAAGTTCAAACAGATATACGGAGAGTGCTTGCCTCTCGTAACGCGAGCAGCCGAAAACCGCAAGGAGCGAAACACCGTTGCCTCGAAACCGGCTCAAGATTCCGTGACACAGCTCCAATTCGCTGCAACCGCAGCTATCATTTGCCAAACATTATCGTGCGTTCGTAACACACACGCTTATAGCCTCGTTCACCCCCCTTGGGAGACAATTTCTGTCAAGTGCGTCCGGAAACGGGACAGGAAACTTTCGATCTCGTATATTATACGTTTGAGAGTCTCTCGAAATTGCCACATATACGACGTAAAAATCCTTTTAACATTACCATTAAATTTTGGCCAAAGTGTCAAACAACATTTTTAATCCCTCTATTTCATTTTTTACATTTTTAGGATTTAAGTTTAATGTTCCAATATTTCTCAACATTTTTACACGAAGAGAATTTGATGCGAATAATTAATATATGCTTTTTTTTCATTCTGACCGAAAACAATTAAAAAATTTTTAAGAATTTTTCATTTATAAGATATAATATATTTTTTATTACGAAAAATTATTAGAATGTATGAGATACTATTTGGTACTTATCATTTCTTTACGTGATACTTTTTTTATTACTTTTGTATCAATTTTAAGATATAAAAGAGCAATAAAAGTGATTGAAAAAAAGTTACTTTTATTATAATTCAACTTGGATGAAACTGGAATAACATTCCATACCTAACCTACAAAAAATTCAGTAACAATGAACAGTTGATTTTAACGCTATAGTATATCAACACAATTTTTTTCATTCGAGTAAGCTTTTTTTCTAAGAATACGAAATTGTAAAAATATGAAACAGTGAAAGAAATACGCAATATAACGTATAATGATAAAATTTAATAAAGTAGAAATATGGTGAGAGGACGGAAATGTTTTGAGCTCGCGTGTTTGGTTGGCGAAGGTGAGAGAAGCGCGTTGTGAGAAAGTGAATGAAGCTTGATTCAATGTCGGGGTCCCAATAATTGCTGGTCGTGCCGGTGCGCGACTTGGTATCCCTTTGAACGCCTCCTCGACCGCGAACCTTTTATCTTCTTCGAACATCGAACGGCTCACGCGCTCTCTGGAGTTGGGAAGCGCGAGAGAGGCGATGAGCAAACTGCTCGGAGAATTGTTGCAGCACGCCCGCAACTCTCTACGTACGCAAACCTCGAGAACACACCCCTCTTTCTTCCTCTCTCTCTCTCTCTCTCTCTCCCTGTTCGTTCTTCTCTCCTTCCCTTCGTACCTCTCGATTTTCGAACCAACTTTAGAGTCCACCAACGAGAGACACCCGAACGTGAGCTGTTTCGCAAAGGCTTTTCCTTTCCGCCGACTCTGTGGCTTACGGGCCCGAGCAAACCCGAATTTTGCCCTCTTTCGAATTTACATTCACCGCCGGCTTTCCCGGATTTACTCTCTACGCGCCCCGGTAAAAAGAGATCGAACGAGAATTACGGGCTCCCTCGTCGAAACGTCGCTCGAAACTAGCACCAAAATTTCACCTACGAAATTAAACGGTACGCCATATTTTCCATTGGCTATATGTATATCAGTTTCATTCTGGTATATAATTGCAATGATTTAGAATCGTGACATGGAGTTCGACATTCCGCGAATTTGGAGATGGAAAAATGGACGTATACAAATATAGTTCTTTTTTCATACATATTTTTACAATTATTACGAAATGTATAAATGTACTTGTCACGTTTTTTAAAAGTACGAGTACTGCTTTTGGGACCATGCTATTTTAAGGTATTCCTTGCACGAAATAAATCATATCAGAATGATTTAATTGTTTTTTAAATTATTAAAAATAATTTTTTTAAACGTTTTGTAAAAAAATATAGGTTATTGAGGTTTTAACAGAGAATTTTTGTTTGGAAATTACAATTTTTAGCATAGGTTTTAATGGAAGAAACGTTCCTCTATATACAACTTCAATTAAAAAATGTACATCTTATTATCTTCAGAATAGATTTTTACGCAAATAATTCATTTATCGCATAAAAATGTAGGGTCATCGAACATTTGAAAAAATTATTTCGATTTGAAACTCCGAGCCCGTGTATAACCTCAAAAATATAATTTTACAATAATTTAAAGATAAGCATAAATTCTGTTTAATGGGCTCTCATGGGAGATTCGAAAAAGCAAGGACTTTCAATGTAAAATATTTCGATTTCTAGATGGTGAAGCTTTATAAAATTTGACACATGTTTTTATATGAGATTAAAGTAGACCTGTGCAAATTTTTAAGAAAATCTGTCTCAACACGGTTTTGCGGTTGTACTACCTTAAGGTAGTATCTCAATTTATCCATAAGTTTTTATCTCAATTTATCTCCGTACCATGTGATTTTTGAGCTTAAGTTTATCAAAATAAGTTGTTGCAAATTATTTCAAGAACAACATACTCAAAATTCAAGGTCATCCAAGGTTACCTGTACTTGTTACGTACGTATGAAAACTTAAAAAAATCATAATATTAGGATTTTTTTGAAAAACTAAAGGAAGCTTCTTTAAAGTACAATAAAGAGCTGTGTTAAATTTCAAGAAGGTTCACCGTCTAGATTTCAATATATTTAGGATTGAAGATTGCAATATTTAACACGTGCTCTTACGAGAGACTGCAGAAAATAGTTATTTTTGACAATAAATATCTCAAGTTTGGGGCGGTAAAACTTGTTCAAATTGCACAGATGTTTGGATAATGTGTTAAATAACATATGTGTCAAATTTCAACCATTTCTTAATTAAACTCGTTTGTGGAGGTAATACCTTAAGTATCCGTTGATTGTAAAATAATTTTGTGAAATAAAAAGAGTTACGAAAGTTTTTATCGAGATGGTATACGGAGTGAAGATGGTAAAGTGTGCTTGAAACAGCGAGATATTCTGCCGGTGAGGTTAAGGGGCTTTCGACCGGTCGGCAATTTTTCAGCAAAAATGTGATGGAGAGCGGCAATGGCGCGCCCGAGCGGCCGCGGGAAGAGAGCAGGAAATAAAGGATATCAAAGGGAGGAAGAGAAGCGAGGATCGAGTGTATCCGCGTTAAGAATAAGAGAGGAAAAAAGAAAAAGTGAAGGGTAAAAAGGGGAGGGGGGGGAGAAGCGGCGAGCGTAATAACCCGTGGAGGGTAGCGGGGAATCCGGGCAAGATGGATGAACTCGGTTCAGTTGGAACGAAGATGGGCGCGAAGAGGAGAAAACGGGAGGAAAAGCGCCCTCTCGCCGCGAGCTATCGTCCACTCCGCGGAAGCAGGAGCACGACGGGAAGAAGCGCGAACGGCGATAAGTTAACCGCGTGGACATTCGCTCTCGGCCCGTTCGTGCCCCGGATCACGAGGAAGAACACCGAGAAAAAGAATTATGGAAGTCCTCCTCGCTTTTGCCCCTCAAGATTTTCTTCCTCCCCTTTTTACTCTTATTTATGTACTTACTCTTGTTCCTGCTTTTTCCCTTGTACTTCCTTAGGTACACGTAAATGCAACAAGGAAAATATAGCCAAGAGAAAACACAGGGAAAATAAACAAGAGTTGAAAATAAACAAAAAACAAAAGAATCAAGTAGAAAAAAAATTTAAAATACGAGTAAATCTTGCCAAGTTTGTAAGGAAAATGGTTCATTTTTACTGTGTAAGTCGTATTGAAGTATACTTTTTTACATATCGTATGTATATGTACGTCTATTTTAATATATTCATTCTTTTCTCTCGTCTCTTCTTTTCTGCTTCATTCCGAGACGAATTTTTCGTGTCGACGAGAGACGAAACCTCGCCCGGGGTCTGTCTCACATTCCACGGTGCAACCGAGAGCCTGAGTGCACATCCGAGTGGTAAAGGGGTATTTTTCTAGAAGCCTCTTCCCACTCTCTTCTCTTCCTGGCACACGGAGTAACGCTAAAAACGACGCGCGCACTTTTTTTTACGGGCAAATACAGATTTCAGTGATAGATCATCCGTCTCTCTCTCTCTCGCTCTATCCTGATTTTTTTTAACAGCTTGAAAAGAATATTTTTTGCCCTTTCTACAGTCACTCAGAAACTGAAAGAGGAAACTTTTTTGTTCCTTCTGTCTCCGCAACGATGCAACTTCGAAGCATCCTTTCAACGTTTTTACAGAATTTTTCATTCCGTTTTCACCTACTGAAGAGTTCAGTTCATTTTTTTTTGTAATCACGAGAAAAACTTCTCGATCTTAAATTTTTCACGAGCTTCCAATAACTGAAAATGTTACCCAACTTGAACGATAGGAATTGAAATCGCAGGAATTTAAAAAATTTTACTGCACTTGTGAAATTTTTCTTCAAGGTGGTTGGTTTTTGACAGTCAAATTTAAAATTTTTTTCTTTTTTATGACGTTTTTCTAACGTTTAAATTTTTTACGATAGATTTTTTTTTAAAACTTAACAAAATTTCTCTGATATGTTATATCTCGATTATCAAATGATGAAACATTTTCAAATTTTTTTAGCATTTTAGTTTAATATTGAAGAACGTTTACATGATGGTTTTTCAAGATATTTTGTATCTTTAAGGAGATCGTGCTGTGGTGAGAGTTATTATATAAAAATCCGAAAAAATATATGTTGTAGAGTTAACAAAACTGTACAGAAAGAAAAAAAATTATATAGGTCATTGATCATTTGAGAGATTAATTTAATTTAAAAATATGCAATTTTGACACGGACTCTTATGACGAAATGCTCAACATATTATGTGAATAGAATTTTTAAAACAATTAACGATTAGACAGCTAAACGAATTTTTGATTAACTTTTTAATAAATTACCAACTATTCACATGGAGTAGTAAAAAACATAAGTTATATCGAGGCAATTTTTGAAACATTTTCAATTAATGTTGAGCCTTCTATGTTTAACTTAAAAAAACTGGCATTGGGAGCTGACGACGACGAAGTCAATTAACCAACTTTCAATGAAACATTTATCTTTCAGTACCTTATTTACAGCAAATTTTGCACGTAATTTCTTTAATTTTTCAGAACATTTAAAAATCATATGTTTAAAATATTATATGTGAACGGTAATTAAAAACTTTTCATTAAAGTTACTCAACTGACTAACGAGTAGCAGCATGACCTCCTTAAAAAATGTAATTTAATGATTTTGATATTATTTAACACAGGAGAAAACATTTGATTCTGCTTCTGATTCACTGATGATTTTTTACGATAAACAGTGTGACAAAAATGAAAAGTTAGTGTTTTTGCAAATGACGTATATTTAAGTAGAAAACACCTAGGACATATTTTTTTTCAATTGAGCTTCTCGTCGAGGTAAGAGACGGATTATGCATTCTAGGACATTTAACGCGCACAGTTTATGCGAAAATAACGGGTCTGGCAGGGTTGTAGAGTTGTTATCTTTGGCAACAGCCATCATCTGTGGGCGACGTGTCTTTGAGATGTAAATACAGATATACAGGAGGCGCATTCTTGTTTAAGAGGGAAGACGGCCCGGGGAGGTTATGAAGGAGGGACTTGGAATGTTGGCGGATAAACGGGAGATGCGATACGGTAAATGAAAAAGAGAGTCATATCTCGCCTTTTGGTTGGCTCGTGCAGTTCGCGCGAACCATTATCGTGCACGTAAGCTCTCTCTCGAGGCCGTGCGTAAACAAACGCCGCGACAACGCCGTAATTAACTTGTCAGGCGTCGCAGAAACGCGAATATCCAATTTATCTTCCGTCTCAGGTGTTTTTTTTCCGAGCCGATACGATCAATTTTTTCACCAAAGTCAAAGTTTCCGGGGACGACGTGGAAGAAACGCAATTCGCCCGGGTCTTATCTCCAAGTCGTTTTTCTCTCGGTGAAAGCTTTCATTCCACCTGTCACTAATCACGTTTTCTTCTCCTTTCACCGAGCCGGGTTTTTTGCCGTCATCAAGGCTTTCCCGTAATTTCGGAGCCAGAGGAGACAAATTCGGGGCCCCTCAAAAATTGCAATTTAATCTCCAAAATCTTTTTACGCTTGCCACCAATGAAGCTCCCTCGTGGGGAATCGAATTAGCGCGAGAGCTTTTGTAGCTTCGCTTCGTTTACTTCGGCATAAAATTCTCGTTTCAATTTTCGGCTGGAAATTGAACTTCCTGCCGGCTTCTCCGTGCCTTCGTCGCGCACGTTATTGTACAAGTTTTTCACGAAGGGCTCCGACGAATATTCTGCAAAACGTCCGCAGGATTGTCGTCTTCCAGAATATACAGCGAGCGCTCTCTTTAAAATTCGTGACGGGGACAAGAACGGCGGGGGAACAATATCTCAGACTTTTCGACCCGGTAGTCCGGGCAGCGCGCCGTTTGCAAAGTACTAAATGAAAGGGAGGTTTTTGATCGGGGATAAAAAAACTGCGGAAGAATTGGAAAAAGAAGGAACCAGAAGTTCGAGTAAGAAAGAGGCCGGGAAAGTTTCCAGCCAAGTTTTCCCGTGGCGCTGATAAATATGGAAATTAGAAAACTCCATTAATGATAAACTTGGGACAGCCGGAACACAGGAGCGACGGCAGGCCAGTACGCCGGATTACTGTACACGTTCTCTCTCTCTCTATCTCTCTCTCTCTCTCTCTGTCCTTTGAGCACTTGAAGAGACGAAAAAAAAACGAAAGGAAAGAAAAAATTCACCCTTTTTTCCCCGAGTCGTCGAGGTGATTGTAGAGAAGTTTCGAGAATGGCTGTGTTTAATGCTCGCGCTCGCTCGACCGTGTGCACGTTTATAAATTGCCCTGACAAGAAATTATAAAGTAAAGCGACGAAAAAGTGTAACCATGAGGATTAACATTTCGAAGAAGGATAAAAACGTTCAAATGTCTGCGAAAAAAATTTTGTAGGACAAACTTTGTGTCGTTAAGGTAGTTCGAAAATAATATCAAAAAAAAAAATCAGAGTCACGTTCAAGCTCCTGCTTCTTCGTAAGAAAAAGACAGTGCATTCTCTGCCACATTTCATTTTAAAAAAAATAGAAATAACAATTGCATCGTACTTTGTGAAATTTCGCAAGTTTTTCTCATTACTTAGAAAATTATTCTTCATTTTTTAATTTTCTATTATGTTTCTAATCTGTCCGATTTTTTTCTATGTAAACTATAAAATTTCATAAGACTGCGCTTTAATGATCTGTTTGACAAGTATCACGTCAACTTTTTCAATAAAAAAATTTTTAACGTGCTAATAGATTGGGAAAATTTGCAGATTTCTTATCTACAACATTTAACAATTTAGACCATTTTATAATCAAAATGACTATACGTTTTATATTAAAAATCTAACATCTTCTCAAACTGTTACTATACTGTATAAAACAAAAAATTATAATTTTTCACATAAAATATTATCTGCGTATCGATTAAACCAAGAATAAATGTAAATCAACAGTTTTATCGAATTGAGAAAGAAAAACGTGCAACGATGATAAAACCAAATGAAGTTAAGGAATTACTTTGACACCTGAGAGAAAACTTTTAGTGTCGCGACACTTTTTTTCCTCCTTTTTATCGTCCTAGACTTCGTCTTCTTCTTCCTCTTCTTCATTATCGGCTCATTATCATCGTCAATCCGCATTGCGGTTGGGTTGGATGGCACGAGTGATCTCGGCTCTCGTGTTCCTCCTTTTTTTTTTCATTCCGCTCTAGATTACTCGCGATCCTTTATACAGATAGGGTTTTCGTCGTGAAAGCCCCGTGGGTTCGAATCGCCGCTCTCTCGTGTACACATGCGGGTTAGCCGTGCATTTTCCTGCACTCGCCGTGATCATGCTTCACGGATATAATCCTCCCTGGGGAGAGTTGGCAGCCCACTCAGAGTGCATCCATCCCGAGACTTTTTTTGTTAACTGAGTGCTCCTACGTTGAAGGCCATTTCGGGAATCGATATAGAAAATCCACGACTAATTTCTGTTTTTTTTTTCGTCGTGAAAAATTGGACACACCGAATGCCCGGATTGAAAAATTGAAAATACAGTTATATACCCTGGGAGAAATTACAGCAGTGAATTTGACCAAGTGACAACTCTGTCGTTATGAATATATTAATTATATTTTTTATTCATTGCTGACACAGATTGAGGTATTTTCTTTTTTATGATTTTATTTTTAGTTTTTATCGTAGATCTGCAACAAAAAGAGGACGAGGACTTATTAGATCTAAAGAAGAAGAGCTTTCCAAAAAAATTTCCCTTATTTATGCATACGTTACGTAGAGACGAGTTGATTAATACACATTGGACAAGAGACTAAAGAATTTAAAAAATTTTTGATGTTAGATTTCTACTGCTCATTTATAACAGAGGGAGAAAATTGGTGAAGAATCAGTTAACATTTTGATATCATTCCGCACGTCTATCCAATTGCCTATTACGTTTTATTATAAAATGTATTCAGTTTTTAAACAATTGTTGTAACTTTTTGATAACTTTTACTATCACAGTGTCTCTCACGGTGAAAATCGGGAAAAGTCAGAAGAACACAAAAAACAGATACTTTCGAGATAAAAAAAGCAAATATTGTATACACGTTATTTGAATGTGTTTAATCGTTGAAATCATTGATTGTGAAAAATCGTGATTAATCGGAGCTCGATAGCATTCGGGTAAAATATACACTATATCGAGAAATTCTATTCGGTTCGTCGGCGTCAGTTAACACCGGCATTGATCACCGGTTTAATCAGCACAGGCGATTGCGATAATCAATTCTTATCGATCGTTCGCCCCCGGCCGTTCCGTTTCGCGAGGGTGCGACTGCACTCTCGCGCGATATCGACAATTTACCGAGCGCTCGGGCGTCTCGCGGGAACGGCCGACGCATTCCCCCGACGCACGACGGGAAATTGGTAAAATTTAGTTATAACCAATTATAGAATCCCATGTGTCTCGTTGTACCTGGTGATGAGGCATTTTGTTCTATATAATATCTAAAATTTAATACTGAACGATCGCATGCAACATTTTCATCCCCCACATGTGCAACCCTTATGATTTCTCCGAAAATTATATACCATTAAACGACTCGTGTTTCGATAAAATTTTACGTCCTCCAATGCTCAAATTGCGCTCGATTCAGTCTCTGCTATATCGTCAGAATAATATCATCGACGATATTCTCCTCGAATATATTTCGAATTTGTCGACTACGTGTATCAATGAACGCTTTGAATAAATTTGGTTTTGAGATTTTTCCGACCTTCCGGCTTTCTCGCACGTCACGTTTTGTTATTTTTCACAACTTTGCCGTTTCTATTGTTCGTTTTGTTCACGTGTAAATGTGGGTGAGAGGGTCGCATGGGTGAAAATAAGCGCGACCGGGGTTGAAACGTCGTCGAGCGCAATTAGGCAGGAAAAAAGGTAAATGCCTTTTTCCTTTTGGAAATTCCTTTACGAAATTCCCGAATTACTTTATGGCGGGTCCGGCGGACGTGAATTGAAAAAGAATGAGTAAGCGCGAGCGACTGTGAATGCAGTCTGAGGGTGAGAGTTAGAGGGATGAAGCAAAGGATAGAATGCGAGAATTTAATCGTAAAACAAACGAAGGGCGAACAATAGTGGATGATTTTTTTAAAGAGCGAACAATGACGATTTTTCCATATATAAATTGGAGTCATTGAAAAATAGTAACGAGTGGTTACATTTTTTGTGTCGTTTTGGAACATATTGAAAATTTTTGTTATCAAATTGATTTATCAAAAGCTTACTTTTGTCAGAAACAATATTTTCCGTAAGATACAATATTCGCGATTAAAAATTCGATGATCTACGTTGAGTAGATACGAGAACGCAATTCTGTACCTTTATTTACAAAAAACAATTATTTTCCACAAAAGTGAGCCTTTATAAAAACTTTTTATTATTCATTCAACTTTTTGAAAACTGTAGAACAAAGAAAAACTTGCAGTGTCGGACCTTTTGTAGAAACTATTAACAATAAATGACGATAAAATGTTATCCAAAGTTCTATATAGTAATACGTCAAACATTGACAAGTTTATTAAGCTTAATCGAAACAAGAACTTTATTAAAAGTTTTTACTAAGTGTACTTTCTCGATAACTACGACAATTATTCTTATAATTCTCAATTTATAAAAACTAACCCTTTTCATTCAGTATTCTCTAATTGCAATAAAAAGTATATGTTCAAAAACAATTCGTAAAAAGTATTTAATTCGACTTGGAAAACATTCCGAACTAAAAGGTTATCAAAAAACAATTACAGTCCGACACGCCAATAAGAACGATTTAATAAGAACGCTTCCCCGCTTTTTCGCTCGAGCGCTTCCCCCACTCTGACTCGAGTTCCGAGCTC
>JAPYYW010000910.1:0-37983 GCA_030522545.1 Cremastinae sp. A BG-2022a
CTAATGAGTAGATATTAGCCAAAAGTCAATGCGTTCCGCATAATACACGCTCTATTCCGATGAATCGATTAGAGGCCTCATGTCTTTTTTAATATAGATTTGGTGCCCCTCTGGTGTCCCCACAAAATACGGACCTTTACTGGAGAACTATACCTTAATAGTTTACTTGGGTTTCATTTATTCTTATTTTCCTATATAGAAACGCGCTTTTGGACGTCTTCGAAACTTGGCAGCGGAGTTTCGGAGCGAGCACATATAGAATTCTCTCGAGGTGGTTCCTCCGAAGGGTTTACACAGATTGTGTGTGTAGACGAGGGCACGATCGGTGGGCACATGCCGGCCATTAGTGGCCTGCTCACATCGACGGCTTTATGTAATTACCAGGTTACACATTTCGGATGCGTAACGATGTCCTTCTCAATGTCCACCTGCAATTACAGCAGGTACAGGCTTTTCCAACCGAAATTAACACTATTTGTACATTTCGCCTGATCACGTAAACGCGCTGTCAAACATTGAATTCAAACACGTCGCCGCATGACGTCACGACGTTAAAATTTCTCGAAAAGTTTATTCGTTGTTCGCAGAAACAATTGAAAATATGCGAATTTTCAAGATCTTTTCGAATAAAGCAGGACGATCGAGAGAGTACGAACGAAAAAAAAAGAACTTGACGTTTCAACTTGGAATATTCCGGGTCGATAGTTCGACCGAATTGCATAAAGAGCTTTCATCGATTTTCTCCTCAACGTCTCGTTTTTTCCCCTCTTTGCATTGTTCTTCTTACGGTTTATACATCGTAGCCAATTTGCTCTTCTTTCATTCACGTTTTTATCCTCCTACTTTTCCATCCCTATATATTACTTCCTATTCTGTTTTTGAGCCCCTTCGAATGATTCTTTATTATTGTGTAATATTTTCGAGAAAGCTTCGGTATTCATCGAAAGCTTATTATTATTTGTGTAAGAAGCTCAATTTTTGAGCTTACACTTCCAAATAAAATAAACACACAAGAAAAAAAAAAGGATTTATGAGTCAGGTAAACAATTAAAAAATATTTTTGATAAATCTCTTCTCTTCTCACTACGAGCAAGTACAAAAAACAACGTTATTTCCGCATAAGCTCATTTACGAAAATGTAGTGATCACATAGAGCTCGTTTTTGAATAAAATAAAGGCAAGATGAGAAAAAAAAATAGAAATACACGCCAAGTTGCGGATCAACGAGAATTTCCTGCATTTCCTTCATTTCCTCTTTTTCAAGGATTCTCGTGTGCACGCGGTGTTCTTTTATTTAGCGAATTCATGGCTGGGGAAAAGAGCTCGCGAGAATTCTCGTCTGCGGCGAAAACAGGAAAAATAGCGAGAGAGACGCGGGGGCAGGAAGCGAGCGGGGGCGAGAGGCGTATCCGGTCGAGAAGAGAATGCAACGGGGATGAGGCCCATACGTTCCGGTGGGGTGCGCGAATGGTCTCGCTCCCTCTCACCCTTCAGCACGACGCTGGGAATGCATTCTCACGTGTACGCAAGAGAGCGCGCGAGCCAAGCAGTCTCGTGGTCGCATTAAAGCTCAATTTACATCTGCGGTCCCGTGCAATTACTGCTTCGAGTTCGCATGTGTGGCGAGCTCGCGACTATCGGGAGAACTTGACGAATCCTGTGATAACGCCTTTCGAGACACCGTGAGAACATTAAATATTTGATGACCCATAGCGAGCGAGTAAAAGCGATGTTAAGTATGTCTGAACGATATTTTTAAAATTATGAGAATTTTATAAATTTTTTATATTTTGTTCTTAATAATATGAAAAAATTTTGTGCCTAATTTAAAAGTGTTTTACTTAATGGCTTAAGAGTTATCAAGCTCCAAAGTTTTTGAGATTTAACGTTGCTTCTTTTATGGAGAATTCATAAATTTGCATTGAATACTATTTTTAAAATATGACATTCTTGTGATTTTTTTTTTAATATTCATAGTCATGTTCATATTGAATAGACAGTAATTTCATAATGTTTTACTAACATTTTAAATTATTTAATTATTTAAATAACTACAAATTTTTAATTTATTTTAAAAATGTGCTCCAGTTGTCAATTGACAGTCAAACGAACACTCAAAAAATTGGCAATACTTTCTAGCACAAGCCAGAGTCTGGTTTTTACGAATTTAATATTAAAAATATATACTTTTAGCTCGGATTGTGCCCTACATGATATGAACTTTAGGTTGGTTGTCTCATAATTCGATAACACAATTTCGATTTTATAAAATCAAAATTTCATAACTTAGTTATGAAATTAAGTATAAATATATGTTCATAATGTGAACAATTATGATCAAATGATTTTTATCTAAAAAATGTAAGTGTTTGTAAAAAAAATGTAACCGCCGGTTTAGTCGATAGTCAACAAAACTTTTTTTCTCAGTGTGCGAAACGTTCGATTGATGAATCGTCGTCGGGTGTGCGTGACCGATCGCAACGGAATCCTCATAAGGGTTCTTCGCCGAAATTGTACACGAGTTGCTGCTGCGCAACCCTCTATTCAATTATTCCGCACAATTATCCACACGACGTGTGTAAATAAACGTGTATGTATCCCACCTGTTACCTGTCAACTGTTCACTTTGCCCTCACAAAAATTCGTTTTAATTTCAATCATGATCTTTCGATTAGTAGCAGAAAAATTTTTTATGTTCAAATTATTTATGCAAATCAGAGGAAGACGCTCATTTGAGGTAAAGAATAAGAAGAAGAAATAATTGGAGGAAAAATGTGAAATATGGTCTAAAAAAAGAGAAGAAAAGGTAAGAAAAAAGTGGTACGAGTATAAACGCGACTTGACTAATGTCGACTAATTAGTTAGGCGTTTACTTTTCTCCCCTCTCCATTTCTTTTTCTTTCCTTCCTTCCCCGCCGTTTTTGTTCTCGCGCACAATGGAATAGACTGAAAAATAAGCAGGATAATTGTCGAGGCTAAAATACGCTCTACTTAAAGCTGAATCTCGAGAATAAATTCATTGTAGAACTTAAACCCTCTCTTTCCCTGATTCTCGGCAAAACAGAAAGAAATCCTCTTTTCTCTCGGAACGACTTTTACGAAATCGTGATGAAAATAAAAGATTTGTCTTTTTTTTGTTTTACTTATTAGAATGCTCATTTTTCTAGAAGCGTGCGTTGAAAATGTACGTGTTGATCGAGTTTCTCATCAAAATTCACAGGAGTTATGAGCCACACCTCGAATTTTTTTTTATTCCTTTTTTAATAATCCAGCTCTCGTGTTTGTTTCCATTATTTTTCGGGAATTGGGAATGGACGGTTCCCGTGCAAGTGCAAGGCGCAATCGATATCTGCGTTATATATTCAGGTACGCAGAGAGAGGGAGAATATACGAGCAAACTTACACGCAGGTATACATTCCGCCGGGAATATAAAAAAAAAAGAAAAAAGCCATTCGAATCACATTTTTGTTGGATATTATTGCTCTATCTCTCTTTCTCTACATCACACTTCAGGGAGAACCGGCAATAAAACAGCCACATCAATATTAGTTTTCAATCATCGAAGTGGAAGCTCAGAAGAGACTTCGATGAAAAAATATATATGTCGTTTTGCGCCAATAAAATAGTGCGTTTCGTCTCGCATTGCACTTATTTTTCTCTCGTTTTTCCTTTCTTATGCTCGGGATAATGTGATTTTAAGTAATAATCTGTCTTTCGTCCTTTTTTTTGAAACGACTGTGTACAGAAGGTGGAAATTGGCTCGTGAGACAAAGTTACACAGCGACAGCTATTGTTTATGTACGTGAGACTGGCTGTCGTCGAGGCGTTTGCTCACGTCTCTAACTGTGCCAACACAATCGATATGTGCTTTGTTATCAAATTCCCGTCTTCATTTGCAAAGCACACGAGGCAAATTCCTCCTTTGCCTTACATAGGTGTTCTCTCTCCCCTTTTCGTCGTCTCTCGCCTGAGCTTATTCGAGCGGACCTCGCCGATGCGTCAGTTCCGAATCGCTTTCTCTCTGTCAAACCGAGCGCGATCGGCTCCCGGTACACCTAACATCTCGATTAATTGTACCTTGATGGCCCGCTATCCATTTACCGTTAACTATATATACCTGCGACCATTCGCCAGTTCTCCCCTTTGACTCGTACGAAAAAGCGAAACAGAGGCTGCTTCACGCCATCGGAGAGAGAGACAGCCTCTTAGGCAGCGTCAAACGGATGATGAGATCATAGACTTTCCACCCAAAGATCCGCATGCCGACCGAAAACTCACGAACGTCGCAAACACTCCATTCGACGCCCTCTGCCTAATCTTGACACCGTGTTCACGAATATATTTGACATTGTTTTTTATAAATACTTTAAGGAAAAATTTTACAAAAAATACATTTTCAAGTTTTTAATTTTGAGTTTAATTGACCGATGTGTTATTGCACATCGAGTTGAGATTTTAAGTGGTAGATTATTTTTAGAAATTTAGAGAGTGTCAAAAAAAGTAACAAAACGTCAAAAATAAAATAAACTGTGTAAGAAAATGCGAAAAATTTTGCACTGTCTGTGAAAGTTAATTTAACTCGACGCTGTATTGTACGTACATATGCTTCCGTTAAGAAGTTGGGATCGCTTTTAACGAGACGTCGGTTGACCATTTATGTAGAAGAACCGAAATAATTGAACCGTTAGAATATTATTCTGTCAAAGTTTTCAAAGGAAAAGGGAGGAGGGTGCATGGCCGCAACGCTTGGTATGGAATACTCTGCTAAATTCGAGCTATTAACTCTTACGATAACTGAAAATAGATATTAACAGGAACGGGCACAACGGAATATCGATATGGCCCTCGATTTAGGAAACAAGAGAGGATAACGATTATTCTCGTTCCTTTTCTACTATGTACGTGCCCCAGTGTTCAATCCTACGGATATGCTCCCTACGTGTTTAAATATCCATACGCGCATATGTGTACGTAACCTCGGGCACGTTAATGATTTAACCTGTGCATGTTATGTACCTTGGGTGTGCTGAATTCAAAATAAATACAGCCGCAAGTGCTCGTCGACGTCGTGTACTCCAAATTATTAAATGTTGATAAAGAGTGTGTTCACTCTGCGCGATATCTTCAAAATACACGAGCCAATTAATATTCAAAATCGCAGTTTCATTTTCAAATTCCACAGAAAGTTTCATATACCATTGTGATTTATTTTTCATCTAAAAAATTAAATTTAGAAAAAATCTATCATTAATTTATATCAGTTTAATTTTGATATTTCAGACACACATTTTATTTTGACACTCAGTGACTCTTGCTTGGAGAAACTGTGGTTATAAAATTTGTCAAAGATTGAAAAACCGAATCTCAGTTGTTTAATAAACCCGCCTCTGTCAATAAGCGAATATAATTGCCACGAGTAGAGCGAAATATCCAATAAAACGGGGAATGTTCGTGTATACGCGCGAGCGTAAATTGAGATCGCGAATCTTTTCAGGTATCGTTCAAAGCGAATCAATGCTACTTCGTTAGAATTCCTGATTGCAACGCGATATTATTTTCGCAATCCAATCTTATATTTTTTTCCCCGTGTGTTTGGATAAAATATCGAAAGCTTCCGTAATTTATGAAACCGTTTGAACGACGATGAAACAATATCCCTCATCGCAATTTTGCGAGTCGGAAGACACGAAACAATCGGCAGCTTCCGCTCATCGGGTTTCAGCGAATTGAGATTGATTCGAGATCGATCGATTATCCAATGAGATCGATGGCATTCGAAGATATATGTTTTTGAGCTATAGCCTCGGCAATCAAGGCTTTCATTGCAACGAGATAGTTACGACTGCTCGATACGTTCGAGTATACTTTTCACGAGTGTATACGCGATATATATACGAGAATAACGAGAGATATCGCTGAAGAGCTTCGTAATAATGGCGGAGAGAATTCAAAGCGTCGTTAATATTCTCTTCGTATCTCTCGTGTCTTTCAACGTCGTTTTATTCTAAAAGTTGAGCAATAAAAAATGTGACGACGAGTTAAGTTTTTGATCCGGGTAATGCGAAGGGACAGGATTAATAAAGGGACGAGAAATCGCGATGAAGAGAAGCGGAATATATCGCGAAGATGCGTGCAGACCGAAATTTCGAGAAGATTTCGAGGGCAAGGGTCGCACCGCGTTATTATTAAGCTCAATCTCTCTCGCTTTGCTCCGGGCTCGTGTGTATATATGTACGAGAGATATAATAAATCACAAGTGTGCGCGTCTCACCCTCTCGTAACGACAAGCTTTTCGTAACCCTTCCAAAGCGCCATCTAATTTTCCGAGCATTTTCCCCCAAATTCGTATCGCACTCTTATCTCGCTTTTCTCACAAATCGCGTACGCCCGGCCGTGTTTTTGATGACCTACCGACTCCTCTCCGCGACTCTATCATTCCGAATAAAGTTGTCCGCCTGATTTATCGCCGGCTTGTGATGAATCGCCGTTTTTTGTCCCGCCCACGCCCCCAAATGAGTTTCAATATGACCGGAATAAATTTACATGAATACATTGAATTATACATCGAACAATGTCGGATTTTCGGGAAAGCAGCGTAATTCTCGATCCCACAAAAGACGCGCTCGAGATAAATTTTCACGATCGAAGATTTATGGAAGATTGAAAAAAAGAATGGGAGCGCCGGGGGTGAGGGCGAAAAAATAAAAGAGGTGGTTACGACTTTCGTAACTTTGTTTCCTCTGCCAAGACGAGTCGCGGGTGTTAAAGAATTTTTCATCGTGAATTTCAGGTCATGAAATATTCTCTGTCTATTTTTACTTATTTCTCTCCATCGTCTTTCCACTCGTACGTTACTCGGAGGAATAAAGGCACATCACGTTCTCGTTCATTTAATATCAAGTGCCCACGTGTTCGACACTTTCTCTCTCTTTCTCTCTCCTTTTTTCTGTACGCGAACCTTCCTACGTGTGTCGAAAGAGAAATAAAAAAAAAAGTCTTCTGTGGCTTTTATAACTGGAAAAGTTTTTCGCGACGAAGAGCGCGAGGGAGGAAAACACGAGCGCGAGAGTCCCACACGCACACTCCGTCCGGGGTGGCAGCTGAAGAAAATTCAAAACTTTACGACGCTTCTTCAAAATGAAGAAGCTCGTAAAACATGATGCGGAGGTTGAAGTATGAGGGAAGAAAAGAGCGAGAGAGCGAGAAATATATGGGAGAACGACGTCTTTGCCTATCTGTTTTTTCACAACTTCCACCAACCTCAACTCTTCCTTCGATCTCATAATTCTTCGGCATCTGTTTCGTCATTCCGCGCATTCGCTTCCGAGATTGCTAACTTTTATGTCCTGCTCGGCCGGACAACAAATGTGCGCACAGAATCCGTGCATCAACACCATTTCTCTTTCTCTCTCTCACTCTCTCTCGGATATAGTATATATACTTTTCTATTCCGAGGAATTTTAAGAGCTGCAACTCATCCTAAAGAAGAAAGCAATTCTCTGTTGTGAGCAAAGAATTTCGAGAACTCTCGACGTCGATGCTGACCAAGGCAAAATTTTTATTCCTTTATTAGTTAGTGAAATTCAACAAAGTAAAAAAATTTTTATATGACGAGAAACAAAAAATTTGTAATTCCAAACGTTCTCAGTCGTCATAAAAAAATTGCATTTCAATGTCAATTGTCAGATAGAGATACAAATTTCTGGTTCAATTTTTAAAAAGGTTAAACGTGTTGATTACTCTTATCAAAATGTAATATTTTGTCATCGCAGATTTCTAATTAACTCTCGGAGTGTGTTCAAAGATCAATTAATTGTTAATGAATCTCGTGCCATCGAAAAATCGAGGTCGGCACTTGTGCCGATTCCACAGTTATACAAGAATATTCAACTTGTTTTATTACATAAAATGTAATGAAAACCAGTAGAAACGTGCGAATGGATGATTGAAAGAATTCTGCAGCATTGTGAAATGCAATTAGGTTTCATTGTGTGATATTGGTTTTATCGAAAATTGGAAGTACATTGTTACGTGTACATTTCTATTGAAAAATTCTTATTACGTTATAATTAACGCTCAATGGAAACTCGAGTAATCCAATTTGCTATGCAGCAATAAATTGCAAAATTAAATACATATGCGAAATAACAATTCAATGCTGCATACTTTATATTTTTATACAACAAACAGAAAACATAAAAAAAATTTGATTCTTTGGAATAAAGAGAATAATAGTAAATAAATTCACAAATTCATCAAACATCGACAAATCAGATATTTATCAATTTTGAATAAATATAATTATAACAATTGAAAGACCGAGTGAGCAGGCGGAAGCGGGAGAGCTAAATAATTCGTAAAGGATAATTTAAATTTCAAATAATACAGTATAGCGATAAATTTCCGAAGCTCGTAAATTAATGACGAATTTTCGAGAAGCCCTGCGCTGGGATCGCTCGAGAATGAAAGTCAGCGATAAATTCGTTGTCGAAGGCTCCAATTTTTTTAAAATCGGATATTGAAGTTTTTTTACGGGGTAAGGATATAAATGAGGTTGTTGTTGTCGTAAAACTGTGGCGCAGCGACAGTCAGGAAGCGTTATTGTCTGTCCTCTCTGCGAATGCTCATGAATTTTTGTTAGCCCGCATCCAGCGGGTTGAATAAAGCTCTCTCTTTTTCTCTCGGTGTTCGCTCCTCTCCCTATTCAGAATTCCCGGTGTATATTATAAAAGCTCCGTGTACACAAGAGACAAACGGCAAAGTGTACAAACTAGAGATGGGAATCAGGACGCGAGGTAGAAGCGAAGCGAAGCTATATATATCCTATACGCATGCACACACTATTAATTTCGCGTCTCCTTCTTCTCGACGTCCTCCCCTGTATCCCTTTTCTTTCTTTCCTTCCTTCCTTCCTTCCTTCCTGCGCGTCTTTCTCGCCCAACCTCCCGACCTTTTCAAAACGCGTACCGGTGCTTCGTTCACTTTGACGATGGTCTGAAGCCATAAGCCGACGACGCACATAAACTTAATTGTGAGTTATAACGTCCCAGCCAAGTTTTCCGATGGCGCACGTATAACCTGCTCCCACGATCCCCCGTCCTCGTTCATCCCTTCCGAAAGCCTCACTCGTTCTTCGGTGTATATGTGAGAGCGGGATGGTATCGATAAAAGAATAGTATCACGAGCGAACAAGCTCTCCCTTCATCGGGTAATTGAGAATCGATGCTAAAAGACTCGAGATTGCCAGCTCGGATGCTCCTTCGACGAATTCTATTGGCTATCTCTTCGTAAGTGTTCCCCGGAACCGGAAATGGATTTGTCAATGTTCAAAAGTCAAGAGAAAGCGATACGCGGAAATTTAAATTGTTTTTCTGGAATATATATACTATTATGTACGAAAGGAAGTTTCGAAATCTCATCTTTTTCCACGACACGTCGATTAAGCGCGGATATATACGTGTACGAACGATTCTTATTATTCGCGTAAACAGATTTTTTTGTTAAACGAAACAGCGTAAACATATCCGAGAAACGTGGAACTCGATTTAGAATTTTCGAAGGCCGCGAATAAAACTTGTTCTTGATGAATGTGCCGGATCGTACAAATTTTCATGTCCCATTTCTTTGAAAGTTGTTGGACTATTTTAAAAACTGCATATACTGTGGGTACTTTGAGATTAAGGATATATTTATGTGATCAAAATCGAAAATGATGAAAATTTTTTTTAATTTTATATTATACTTGCAGGTTTTAGTGACTCGGGCGCTCAGCACCTGCGCGGTAATTAAAAAATTATCTAAAATTCGGTTTTTTGTTCAACGTCTAACACGAGCTCGATATATAATACCAAAGCTGTGTCGAGGCCTATACATTGATTAAGTTATCTCCCGTGTATCGAATATAATTCGTATTAATCTGCATGACAATAGCAATAATAGTAATGAGGTTGTTATTTCCCATGGGCGTTATAGACTGATGACGAGATGAGTAATAGGCAGGATGAAAGAGAGTGAAAAGATGGCAATTGGCTGAGGGAATTGGTGTCTATAAGGTTAGACGTCGTCGGTGAGTGTTACAATGGTATGTTCATACATGATGAGGCTTTCTCCTCTATTAGCATCACTCTCGTCACATTCTATTGACATTAGCTTTGGCATACACACATATAGATGCCTATAATAAGGACGTATATATGTATATGTGCATGTATGCATGTTCTGCTCGGATCTTCCTGTCCGGAGTGTACATCTCGTTGATGCGAAACGCTCGAATGTCTCTCTGGCAGCGAGAAGGAAGAACCGAGGGCGCGATTATGAAGGAGACCACGTCAGAGGGAATATCTTGCGAGAGGCTTCTTCCTTCTGGAGGAAAATTCGTACATCTGTATCTAAAATGGTTTCCAACGAGAAAGAAAACTAGGGGTTGAAGAGGGAAAGAATGGAATGTCGAAAGGTTACGGGGTCAATTGAGTTTTCTTCTCAATCTCGTTTTCCCACCCTCCACGCTCGGAAAAAAGTTATTTCACTTTTCTCGCTGCGAGTGAGAAATTCTCATCTCGGGGAGGGAGGAAAAAAAAATATATGTAGCTGCAGGTGCATCGTTTCCTCGGTTAAAGAGGAAAACAATTGTCATGCAAATCTCGAGCTGCTCTCTCCTTTTATTTCTTTTGCCTTTTTTTTACTCGCTGCCTGATAAAAATGGGCGCGCAGCGGAAAAATTCGAGTTTTCTGGGCGCAAAACAAGAGATTGTCGAACAATTCGTAGCAAATTTTCGGTAATGGCAACACGTATTTTTCAATGTAGCTACCTCATCTTTTTGCTCTTTCCCATTACCATGACAAAAGGATATGATTCCCAGTAATAATGCGAGGACCATTGGGAGCTCGCTCGCCCTCTCGCATTTTTGTTCTAATCGGAACAACGACACGACGAATGTATGCTAATCCTCATGCGATGTTGGAACAGAAAAAATTACGCGAGGGAGAAAAAAGAGATCGATAATTGAACGATTAGCGATGATAAAAATCACCGCTTTTTGTCAATCTCTTTCCAATTTTCCAGTACGATGATTCCTTTGAAAGCCCAATCGAATCAATGAAAAGAAAAATATACTTTATTTCCGAGTGAAGATTTTTCGAAGCGATCGGGGGGTGTGAAAAATCTTTGTAATTAAATCAGCGTGCGCAATTCGCAACTGCAGGAAATAATTTGATGTGGAGAGAACGAGGGATCGTTCTATCGATCTTTGATTACTGGAAATTGAGAGAGATGAGAGAGAGAGAGAGAAAGCGCGATCGTGTCAGTGACGAGAAATAGTTGGGTCAATTCAATTACCGTTGAAGTTTCGCACTGGAAATTTTCCACGTGCACGGGGAGCAAAAAAAAGTGTGAGGGGCAGAGTGAGAACAAAATTCCAGCACGCAGCAGTTGGGTTAAGGATTTTCCAGGAGTATTGATGAAATCCCAGTAGGAATGGAACGAGAGATCGGAAAGTGACGAGCAGCAGAGGCCAACGTGTATCGTCGGAGACGAGAAAAAAAAAGAAGGTGCACGCGAGAGAATGAGAGGAGCGGATCGATGTGAGAAACAACTCTCGAGTTGCCTCTCGATTTGCCCTCCGATGCGAGATGTTTAATAAAAAGGGCAAGAAATAGAGAAAAAAAATTGTATTTTTCTAAGAAAAGGGAGAGAGACGTCGCGAAGAGAGGAAACAAAGTTTCTCACAATTTTAGCGGTGAGACGAGTCCGGGCAGAGGCGAGAGACTTTTCCAACGGTGGAGAGAAGATTTTGTGAAAGGACGAGTGCGCGATTCGTACACTCGAGAATTCGCGCTCGAGATTTTGCTTTTCTTCGAGGATAAGATTGAGGAGGAAGAAAGAACGGGAGAAAAGAGCACTGGAGGAGAGAAAAAAAAATCGCGAGGTGACGAAGAGAAGCGGCGAAGAATTTCTCTACCCTTGGATTTCTGGTGCTCGCACACGCAACTCGTCTTTTTTTTTCATCTAGTGTCCTCAAGTCGGTGCATTGAAAACGGCCCGTGTTTATTCATTTTCTCAGCTCGGAGAGACGGAGAGAGTAGAAAGAGAATTCTTTCGGTTCGTTAATTGCAATAATTACGAAAACTCATCCTCGTCTTTTTTTTTATCTTCGTTTTTTGTTTTTTTTTTCTCAATAAAATCGTCAAGATGAGAGAAATAAAAATAAAACTGGGTAAAATTCTCGCGTGTGCCGTGGCAATAACGGCCACGATTTCTCGTACACCGGGTTTTTCAACTCGGCCGAGTGTACTCTCATTATTACGATAAATAATCCGAATGGAATGTACCAGAGCGGAAGGAGATAAAAAATCGCATGGAAACCGCGCGTCACTCTTCCATTTGCCCCTTTTTTTATTATTTCGAGCAAAAAAATTGTTATCTGTGTTTCGTTTTCTTTTTTTTATATTCCAGTTGATCCTCGCTAAAGGCAAACAAAATCTTTGCCACTATTTACCAAGAGATGTTCGTACGATCCTGTTAATATTTGTCCGTTTAATATCAATATTGTGCAACTGCATCGCATTTCCCTGACGACCGATCGTTTTTTTGTTTTTTTTTTCTGCACCGGAAGCGCAAACGAGCGGTGCGAGGTTCGTTCATTAATTACGCTAATTATGAATAACCATCCGAGGCTCTTGTGTGTATTTTTCTTTCGTTTTCTCGATCCTGCTGTTATAAAGAAATAATTGGGGAGGAGTATGAAGGACCCTCGTGAAAAAAGGATTTTTTACTTGACTCGCGAACAAAATTTTAAAGGGACGATTATAGTTGGATTCGAGAGTGTATATACATTGACGTACTATATGTACGAGATTAAAATCCCACTTTTTTTCCTCGTCTCGACCTTTCCAGTCTATAATCAGTATTAGTCTAATTTTAACGAATGAAATCCGTGGGAACAGTATAAAAGTAAATGAAACGAAAAAAAAAAATTATAATGTGATTAAAATTCGTTGCAATAAATACCAGATATGGATCTGTAAGCAACAACGTTCCTGGATTTTATCACGTCACAGTGCGTTTTTTCACGAGCTTTTTCGGGGTTCGAATTTGAAATTTAATTGGTAAAAAACGCGATTAAAAAAGTATACATATTATTGCAAGCGACGATTAATCACGTAATTGGATTTTTCGTTCAGTGAAAAAGTATCAGGTAGAGAGTGGAGTGGCAAAAAAAGGATTTAGAATCGATCCATGGGAACTGCGTTTTTTTTCCGACGAGAGAACGAGCAGGAGCGAATTTAGCCATCGGGCTAAAATCGTCGGGTCAAATTGGTATCTTTCTCTGGTGTCCTCGCTGGGAGGTCGCGATAGGTATGAAAATCGGGGACAGCGATGTGCGAGCGAGCGGTGTTCGTGTAGTCGGGCGTATGGTGACTCGAAAAAAGGACCACACGACTTTATTCTTTCGGTAGCTCGATCGGCTTTTTCCTCTCTCTCTCTCTCTCTTCTTTTTTTTTGGCGAAGCACCCCGAGGTTTGGTCCCGCGTACGCCTCTATTGCTCCGGAAATGGCAGTCGCGTAACAACGGGATTCAAATTAACCTCGATGGAGAAAAGAGCCGGACTGCGAACGAGAGCCTGCTTTTTTCCCCGGCTCGTTCGAGCTCGTCCGGAATCCTTAAACTTGCTCGATATCCCGATGCTGGGTGCGACCTTGCGCGCCTCTTTCCTTTTACAACCCGAAATTCGGTCTCTCGAGGTCGGAGCGACCATCGCCGAGGAAATTTGGTATTTCATTGTAGGAGAAGAAAGCAGTTTCGAATTCAAAATCGCGACGAGATATTGCCCCGATATATATACGTGTGCGACGAAAATAATTTTATTTCCTCGCGAATTTTATTTTGAGAAAAATTTCTTGTTATCGCGACATTATGTTAATGAATAACGAACGAGAAAAACAGGAAGAGAGTAAGAGAAGCAACGACGTGAGACGATATTTCACTCGATATTCTATTCAAAGGGAGATTTTCCTCTTTTACATCTTAATGACTCATCGGTTTACTTTATTCGCTTTCTTGCTTCATTGACAGCAGGAAAATGAAGCTATGGGAGAGAAGGAGAAGCAGCGAGACGAAGGGGAACAGCGGAGACATGCAAAAAGACACGGTGGGGGGGAGAAAGATGAATTCCCAGTGGAATTACAGGGGTCCGCAGTAGTGTATGATCGTATTAGTCAGACACCGAGCGAGGACGACTAATTCGGTTTCGAAGTTCGGTGCACCGCGAATTCTCGGGCCACGGAGTTCACGGAAACTATGTACCGAACGTGGTAACGCGATGTGAAAGGCTTTGCATTCTCTCTGTCTGTCTCTCTCTCTATCTCTATGTTTACTGCGCTCTTTTTTCCCTTCGACTCATCTCTTGCCTCCCCCCCGTATTCGCTCTTCCTGTCAACCTTGACAATTCGCACCGCTGCCGACAAAAAGACACAAAGTCCGAGTTTTGTTCGAAGACAAAACGTGTCGAGGAAATTTCTATCGCATACTTTTCACATCGGCTTTTGAGAACGAGGTTCCAGCGTGACTCAACTTTTCAATGCTTTTCTTTTACGTATGAACTAAAGTCATTGGATTTTTATAAAAGTTTCCCTGAAATTTGAACGATTCTTTCAATATATTATTTCTTTAAGAAATCGTCTCACGAATTTTTCATACAAGAACTCATCCCTTGAAAGAGAGCGTGTTATTTTTGAGAAAAATATTCATGCTCTCGTATAAAATTTGAATATTTGATGACTGATTGTTTTAAAAAATTGAATAAGAAATGAAAGACGGTGACGAGCGAGTGAAACTGCACTCGTTTGACGAACGCGATGACAACATCCGGCGCTAGCGGTTTGATTTACAATACTCGTAATAAAGTCTTGGAAAATAAATGTGTATATACATATATAGACTATTCTCATGTGCACTTGAACGCAAACACGAGATGAGGAGCAGAAATAAAAAAAACCGAGAACTTATCTCGCAGCGCAAAGTTCTCGCGGAAATAAAATTATTCCGCCTCGAAATAAAACGTTGGAGTATTAAAAAATACGGAAGAAACGTTAAAAACGAAGGTAGAAATGAAATGTAAAAATGTTCTTCGCTCCCGTATCAAAGTTGTCTTCCTTGCTTATTTTTTTTCGAGAAAGTCGAGATGAGGCAGATGAGGGAGAGAGAGAGAGAGAGAGAGAGAGAGAGAGAGAGAAAGCGTTGGATCTCTCAAGTGGATGGAAATGTCACGTCGAGTTGTGGGCACAAGTTCATACCGGGGAAGGTATGTATAGTATATGTACCGTTTGTACCGTAGAAAAGGGGATACGCGAGAGGTTAGCATTTGTATGTGTAGAAGCATCGCTAAGAGATCTCGCTAACGCTCCGAGCCGTCTTCTCGTTGTCAGTCGGAACGTGCTGCGGTTGCGATTCGATTCGTCTCTGCGTTATCTCTCCTTATCCCTCCCCTTTTCTTCTAACTCACATCTCTCTCTCTCTCTCTCCCGCTCCTCTTGTTCACAACGCAAATTCTCTTTTTCTATACACGTAAACTCGGTTATCCGGATGCGTGAATCAGCCAGGAAACATTCTCGTTTCCGAATTACGGATAAAAATAAAGAGTCTCGAGCCCCCTTTTCATCCCTCGATTATTTTTTACGAGCGCGATCATGATTTTTCAACGTAAATCCGATTTCACTTTTTTTTTCGATCATCCCCGTTATATAATTCAATAAAATATACCTTTTGTGCAATTTGGAAATTTTTTACAACGATGCATGGAATAACATGAAAAATAGGCGGATGCAAATTTTAAAGAACTCTCGCGTCGATTCAATTTTTAAATTCTACTGCACCAGAAGAATCAATAAGTTGAGAAAAATTTGGCGTTTTTACGATATTGCCAGTAATTTTGAGCGACGCGTTGGCGCAACGCGAGCGGAGCGAACGGGAGCTCGGGGAATTGATTCGTTATCGCCGCGCGAGCGAAACGAGAGTCAACGGGTCCGGTCGAGCGGAGAACAGCACTGCGAAACACACTTTACAACATTTCGTTCGAGTCGCGAAATCACAAGATTCGATTCGTTCACGAGGGACTGGAATTCGGGATGGCGGGTCATGACTGGGTTAACACGTACCCTCAGCCCGACTTTACGTAATCCGGAACAGATATTCGGCTCTTTAGCAGCAGCCTCTATCCTTTAAATCCTTTTCTCCATCAGAATCCCTAGAGAATACACACTCGTCTCGTTATACAATTCGAACTCGTGATTCTCGTCCAAGAAACTTGGAACTCTGATCGCGATCGAGCTGGGACTAAACTCCCATCGTCTTGATGAAAACAATAAATTAACGCGAGGAAAGTTTTCCGATATTCGCAATATGGCCAATCGTTGGCACAGTACTGGATATGGTCCAAAACTATAGCTTCATTTAGAACCAATTTTAAATTGTAGAATTATATTCTGCTTTTTGCAGAGATGACTACTTTACATATTCAAAATTTGTGAAAATTAAACTGACGCTGGATAGTCTTAAGGGATGGTTGCTTGGTAAAATGCGTCGATAGATTTTGATAAAAATTTGCATAAACTTTTCTTGATGTCATATGCACGTGTGTACAAAATTATCACATTTTTAAATATCACATTTTTAAGTCTCCTAAAATTTTGCAGAGAGTTTTATGTAATATTGAAGAATTTTTGTTTAGTTTTTTAGAAAAATCTATCGTAAAAAATTTGTTGATTACAAACCATGTGTGCATGTATTATTTCTGACCTTGGAAAACTTTAATTTTAGATTATGTTGTTATTTAATAGATTGGCAACAATTTTGCTCAATAAATTAAACCTTTCGGTAATCACTGTAAGCATCAGAAAAACGTCTTAAAAATAAAAGAAACTAGAATTGACTGTCACAGACCAGCCATACCTTAAATCTCCAGCACGACATTGAAGATCATTTTCTTATAAGACCATATTGTCATCTCGACAAATTTTCAAATTCTATCCATATATACATTGTTATCGATAACTGGTCAATTATTATCGATTAATTCCCAATTGAGATTAAGGTGGTTGGTCTGTGACAGTCAAATCCAAAAGTTTCTTCCGTTTTGATGACGTTTTTCTGACGTTCACAGTAATTTGCGAGATTCAGTTTATTAAGAAAAGTTGTTGCTAATTTATTAAAGAATAACATACTCTGAGCCCAAGGATATCCAAGGTCATCAATACCAGATATACTTGGTAAATAATTATCAATTTTTTTACGATAGATTTTTCTGAAAAATGAAACAAAGCTTCTGCTATGTTATACAAAACTCTCTGCAAAATTTTAAGATACTTCACCGTCTGGAATTCGAGATATTTGTTGATAAAAATTGTAGTTTCAACACGCGCTCTAATGAAGAGTGTACAAAAAAAATGTGATATTTGTCATTAAATATCTCGACGTCTACACGGTGAAACTTCATAAAATTTGTTGCACATATGTATATGACCTTAAAGAACGTTTATGCAAAATTTTAACGAAATCTGTCGACGCTTATTTTACCGACCAACCACCTTAATTGAGATTACGTGTGTTGGCTGTAAAATATATTTTGTTAATAATTTCTAGGGAAGTCACGGGACGTTCCGGCAATCGTCGCTTTTGCGAACTCATCGCCGAGATTCGTCGACAACGAGCCGGAAGTTTCGGTGCAGGGAGGACAGAGGTTATGATGCAGTCGGAGCGCGGAAACATCTGAGCGAGGGCGGGGGGTGTCGGAGTGATCCAGTGTCGGTGCGAGGGCTCATCGCGGAGACGAGTAGGACGGAATTCGCCGGTGTACGTCGTGGTGGCACGTAGGCAGGATAAGGCACGGCCGGTGTGTGCATTGGCCCCCGAGGTTAAGCCAAATGGCACCGTTCCAAAAAACGTTCTCTCTGATGGATAGATAGATAGCGAGAGGTCGCGCCGACGGAGACTCAGAGGAGAATGGGCTGCCGGGGGATCGGAGATCTCCGGAGGATACACGCAGAGATGCAAACACGACGGCGGCCGCCACCGCCGCCGCCGCCACGTTCGCGCCCGCGGTGAAAAACTCCTCGAAATTTATGCTTTGTCAGCTGTGTTCTGTACCGCTTTATTATACGAGTACATAAATCAGTTTGTACAGGCCGTTTCACTTGAAATAGTTGTCAGGTAAACACGTGTTTCGGTATGTACAATCGTATTAAAATTTTCGTACGTACTCTCTCGCAGTACTCAGCATCAATTACCTGAATAATTACCCGAATAACTGCATATTTTGCAAAAGGTTCACCATTCCGAGTTTCAGGTATTTAAAATTAGAGACGCGGCCCATTTGACACGTCCTATCTCGATAAAGCATTAAAATTTCACGGGGATGGTCCAAAAACATAAACCAGCCAATTTTATGAACGAAAATGAGTGGAAATATCAACCAAAAGAATAAAGTATGAGTCCCAGTTATTTTATCTGTCAAATTCAAATTTCAACCTGATATTTTCAAATCGAAATAAAAGTTCACGTTCGAAATAGCTCTATTTAGGTTTTCTTTTCTTTCAGGATCGAATAGGAGAGATGGAACAAAGTGGAACGCCCTGTATTTGCAAACACGTGTTGTTTTCTCTCTTTCCATTTCCGTTTACTCATTTATTTTCCACTTTCACGGACTCTCCCTTCGCCCGGGGCCTCTTGTTCTCTTTATCTTTGACGCGCGTACACAACGCGTTTTCGGCAAGATCCACGACGCCAGAAGCGAGACTGGCTCTTCTTTATCTGGAGCACACCGCGACCGAGATCAAGTCGGGGAAAGACGATGATAAATGAACCCACAAATATACTCGCTGACTGACTGGATAATTGACATGCACACGAATTCGGATTAAAAATCTGTCTGGTAAACGCGATTTTATTCGAAGAACCCGACACCCTCGCCAGGACGTAATGAGAAATAAAATTAATGAACGAAAATATTTATTACGCTCCGCCGATTGAGAGAGAGAGAGCGAACGAGATTTTTTTCTCGCGGATGAGCGAAAAGTAATTCTGTAAAATAAGATGCACATGTTAAAAGTCATTCTCGACGAAAGCGGAGAGAAAAAAAATGAAGAAGTGTGTTGGAAAAGTCAATAAATTGCTGCCGATTCTCGAGAGAGCTTCTCTGCGGAGAAGTGAGAGTAATCTTCTTAAAACGTCCGACTGTGAACTCGGCGAATAGCGGATGGAAGGGAACTATTGTTGGAATTTACAAGATCGAGCGCGCACTCGCGCAAGAGTCACGATCCCTCGTGATAGATACCGAAAGCAGGATTTACCGATTACTCTAGTCTGGAAATGTGTATACGTGCATCAATATATATATATATGGACGAGAGAGAGAGAGAGTTCACCGGTCGCGCAAGACGAACCTCATTATTTCCTCCTGCACGCTAAATCGGAGAAGATTCCTGATCTTTATGATCGCCGTTCCCGCGTGTACATCTGTGGGGAAATCTCCGATTCTACAGTTCATTAGAGGCGAGGATAAAAGAAGCGAGAAAAAGGGATGAGGAATGAAAAAAAAATGGAAAAAGGGAGAGAAATCGATCTCGTCTCGTCATCGGAGGGAGCTTCGCAACACGGATCGGGCGAGACTCGAATTCGCTCTCTGATTAAAATGATAATTTTCCTCCGTGCGAGGCGTGATCACGAAAGTGCTGTAAACGGATTTGCGCGAGACATCGGTGAGAATTTTGTTATTCCGGAGTAATTTATGTATATGGGAGGGAGGGACGGAGACGGCGAGTCGTATGAATTAGTTCGAATCGAGCTGAAGATAAATTACCTTTGGATAATGAAATAGAGAAAGTGGAAAAGGAGGCGAAAGGGTGGAAAGGCGTCCTGGAGGCTTGTTAATATGAATCCTCCGCGGACCGATATCCCATACTCGGGCGTATATGTATTCCTGGTGAGGACGTACGATAGAATTAATTTATCGAGCAAATCGGGAAAGCCAAAGAGACTCGGAAACGAGGACGAGAATTCAGGAGAATCCCGGAGCAAGGGATGACGGTCTCGCCCGGCACTTCTCCTCTCTCGCTCCGCTCTCGAGGCCCTCCAAGCTTTAAACGCGAGGACGCACCTCGCAATCATACTGTCAATCCCAGAGCAATCCCGTGAGTTCCCATCGTCGTTCATCATTCCCCCGCGTATCAGAAATTAATTGATCGATCAAGTACCCAACGTTTGTCGGATTCAACAATTTATTCCCACTAATGTTCAATAAAAGCAAAACGTTGTATATATTTCTGCACCGAGTTATATTCTAATAAATGGCACGAAAGTGACCAAACGTGCATCAACATGGCTCGATCGGAAAATGCTCGAGAGACGAAAAATGTCTGGGTGATAAAAAATATGATTCTTCACTGGGGAGCGTTTCACGAGAGGGAGCGGGAAATAATTTATTTAGACGTTTATACCGGCTGGGAAAAGGCTTTCCGGGTCAACACTCGAAAAAAGTGGGAGAAGTGAGAAAGGGAGAGAGAGAGAGAGAGAGGGAGCGCCGAGCGTGGAAGGTTAAGCTAGACACGACGGTGGTGATGCTAAAAGAGAGGGCCCTCAAAGATTTCCGTGTCAAAAGTTTGTCGATGGCGATAGAGGAAAAGAGGAAAGAGAAATGCGACGAAGAGGCCGAGGATGAAGAGAGAAAGCGAAAGATGGAGGAGATCTTGAGTCCCTGTAGAAAATGATATCGGCAGAGAGGCTTTTCATCCACCTCTTTACGATGAAAGGTCTGTTGCCGGGAGCGTAAGAGCCAAGAACGGGCCGAGAGCGACCGAGGGCTTTGCACGTGGATGTGAAAAATGCCCAAGGCGAGGAAAATTGCTGAGAACGTGGAACGAATGAGGGAGCCAGAAGTTGAAAGCTGGGATGCGATTGAGAGAGTTTCCACCGATCTTCGAGTTGATTGAAGATCGCTCAAATTATTATTTCAGCACAATCATTTGCCACGATTGTACTACCTTTATTCCTGGATAAAAGTACTCTACATCTACGTACCAGATAAGATTCAAAGTTCGTCTTCATCTTTTGACTCCACAGTGTTGGAAATACTGAACAAATGATCCAGAAGATAGTCCACAAAATTGACCAACAGGAAAACTTGTCTAAATTTGTCTAAAACCGTATTAATACCACCATCATATCAATTTTATAAATGTAATTTTTATATCCTTGTAAGAAAGCTCTTGAAAAAAAGTGTGAAACAGGAAATCTCAACATCCCTGTAGGTAGTAGCAACCAAGTGTTCAGACTCGATGATCCTTTACGATCATTCGAGTTGCCCTCGAGGCTCCAACGAGAACTCGGAATGCGAGGAAATTCTCAGGGTGTTCGAGGATAAGGCGCAGTCTACTCGATCCAGCTGGATCAAGAGCGATCATTAGCGGCGCTCGTAGCTCGAGTTCATCGCTCTTGAAGCTCCGATAACTGCCAAGGATGCGAGATTAACCTTGCAACTGGCAGGATTCAACGGATCCGTTAGCCCTGGACCATAAACCACCATCAATATTCCAGACCAAATGGTAGACATCGGACCCCGAGGTATTGCGTTATACCAGAGATGACCCGAGTCCGTCACACGTTGCGGATCGTTACTGATTCGACTCTCCATCAGGCGTCAAGCCCTTGGAATGTGACCGAGATGCTCCAGCCCATAAACCAGTACTTCCATCAATCGTTTCATATTTCTGGCTATTGCAGCTTCGACTTGTCACCATCGGACGAGTTTCCTTCCTTCCTTCCTCTTCGTCCTAGAATTTCTTTCAAGGAGAGTCATCAACTACGGCCCTATTCTCATCTGGCAGAAGGTTATGTTTTGCTCGCTGAATAAGGAAAATCCTATCACTCCATTGATCTTGATGGCGTTCGGACGAATCGTGTGCAGAGAAAAAGATCTTCCTGTCCAGGCTCCATAAATAATGGAATTCCAACATTTCGCAGGGGAGGTTAATGCTTTCCTGGCTTCTTAAATTAGAAATACATGGGCTCTGAGCCGGACACTGTAGTGATGTTGCTAGGAGCGAATGTTGTACACGGTGACATGGTACACGTCGGGACAACGCGACATTGACAAAGAGAAAGAGCGAGAGAGAGAGAGAGAGAGAGAGAGAGATGGCACCTGAAATGTTAAAGTGTTCTCTACGGAAATTGACCCAGGTCAAAGGCGGGCAAACACGTGCGCGGGAGGCTTGGAAAAAGAGGTCGAAAAGACGCGCCAAATTCGAAATGGTCCACTGGTCGAGAACAAGAGTTACGTGAAATCCGTAACGCCCTTTCGTAGTAACCAGTACCCTTTTTGTCCCTTTCTCTTTTTAGCTCGATCATTTCTCTCTCTCTCTCTTTCCCTCTTCGTTAATTTGCCCCGAACCGGTATATTCTTCGCGTACAGGACTCGTTGAACTTTTTCATGCGCGCTAGCCGCAAGCTCTCTCCCGAATCCTTTCCAAAGCGCCGGCCACTTCTGGCTCTCTCGCTAGTTCGTTAATCCGATCGGGACCGAAGCCGCAAAATGCACCGTTGGATAATAAACTCTTCGGGAGTCCCGTGTGCCACGAGTTCACCGATATCGCCGCAAGGATACGCGAGCTGAGCTAATTCCTAATTGAATTCGAGAGTCTGTCGAGGGAAAAAGAGGGAGAGCTCGGACGAGGGGAAAAAAAAAACGGATGAGCGACGAGAGGAGAAATATACGAAAGTAGAAAAACGAAGGAATAAGAATTGGAAGAATCGTTAAAAGAGCAAAATGTAAATGACCGGAGACGCCGGGAAAAAGGGCGTTTTGATGGAAATCAGTAAGTGATATTTACCCTGAGAAATCTGGACGAAGGTGGCGAGAGGCAGCGGAGGGGGAGGAAGAGGAGGAGGAGGAGGAGGTGGAGAAAAAATAGAGCGAGGCGCGCTGGAAACTCGAGATGTGCCAGTGGCGGCGCCAGTAATTGACGCCCGCGGCCATTCGATTATGTAGGGTGAAACGAGGCTCGAGGAGCGACAGAGACACAAATCGTGAGAGGATCGAAGCTAAGGGAGAGAGGGGAGGAGTGGATAGAGCCTTGCGGTATGCTTGGTTCTCGCTGGTTTACTGGATGGTTTGCCCGCAAGAGAACGCGTCACCTGCTGGCTGCACCAGATAACGATTTGTGTACTGCCAGTCAACGCCAATCGTCCTGTCTCTCTCTCCCTCGGCCATTCTCTCGCTGCGCCCTCCCTCCCTCTCTTTATCTCTTCCTGTCGTATCGAAAATCCACGAGCTTGTATATTTGTATCGGAAGAACGGCAGAGACACGGGTAAAACCAATGAAAACGCGCACACGGCGCTGGCATTCAAATTCCCTCATTTTTTTACCCTATTTTCCCTCTTTCGTTCGCTCGTTTTGCTCTGTTTTCTTTATAACGCAATTTCCATTGCCTCGCGTCCCGCGCGTGAGAGCGAGTTTTTCCGATCGTCTGCTTCTGAAAGAGCGCGAGAAAGGGTGCGTCGACTCCCCGTGTGTTCAACGTTAAAATTACACTAGCTCGATCTCCCGCCACTTTCTCTCTCCTCCTCTTTCTCCTCCCTCGCTCTCTTTCTCTCTCTTTTGATCCTGTCTCTCGTATTCATGTTCGGGTGAGCGGGACGCGCGTCGCCTGTCGGGAACCCGATATCGAGGCATAACAAACAAATTAACGAGGTTGCATTATTCCGCTCTGTCGCTGCGCGATTCGACGGCTCGATTGTGTACGAAAAACTGCTGCATATGTGACTCGCGGTTGAAAAGGAGGAGGAAGAAAATGAACGGAGAACTGAACTCGCCTTTTCCGATCGACGTTCACTTTTTTTTTAAACACTTAAGAATTTTTTTCATTATTTCCATAACATTATGGTCTTGAAAAATATATGAAGTTTAAGAAGAAAAAATTGTTGCTGTTATGTTATTGACGTAAAACGGTTTGCAGATAATACGATATTTTGTGATTATGTAAAGTTGAATTTTTAAGACAATTTTCACAATTTGGAAAAATTTTTTGCAAGATTTTATTCGCGGAAAAAATGATCGGAGCCGTTATTATAAGGCACAGAATATTCGTCCATACAGGATAATAAAAAATGCATGTTCCGGGGACACACAGAGATATATTTTAGATTTATTTTTAATATATTAAAGAATTCTCTTTAATTTCCGTAAAAGTGGTCTTAAAAATGATAAAAGACAACCTTTAAGAAATGAAAAGTTAAATTTTCAAGACAATTTCCACAATTTGGAAAAATTTTTTGCAAGATTGTAATCGCGAAAAAAAATGATCGGAGCCGTTACAAGGCACACAATCGTCCATACAGGAAAATAAAAAAATGGATGTTTCGAGCACAGACACAGAGATATCGAAAATGTAACACACTCGCGCGAGCACGTACACGGACGGAAACGCACACCTGGAGAATGGCACGAGATTAAAAATGTTTCGTGCCCGATGGAGCCAGAATTTTTCGTACGGTTCGTGTGTGCATGTGCGGGGTACGATTTTCTCATTCGAGTTGAATGAATGAGCGGAAGCTTCGGGAGCGCCGGCAGAAAAAAGAGAGCGCGACGAGAGAAAGAGACGATGAGATTGAGAGAATGCGTTGAATAGCGGAAAAATGGGGAAACTGCAAAAAATACTACCTCTTTTTAAAAAAATTTTAAAAAATAGAAGTATAAAAAGAGACAACTCTTTCTCAACGAAAAGCCGGGGGAAAAAAGGGTGAAACGATGAGTTGTTTGTTTCCTTTTTTTCGAGAAAGTGCGTCAAAGGTACGGAGGGGATAGCGAAGGTCCAACGAGAGCGCGACGCGTTTCCATGGAGTTTTCCAACGCCTCCCTCGAATTTTCACCACTTGCACAAAACAGCAAGAAACAAGTGCGCGGCGAGAGAAGGAGCGACTGGACATTCGCTTTCGCGGCAAAAAGGATGTGACATAATCCTCTGTTGAAAATACACAAAAGAGAATGAAAAAAAAATTTAATTGAATTGCGAGGACATTTTTTCGTAATTACAACTTCGAATTTTCCCTAAAATATTCTGTTCGTGCTACTATATATTATTTTTCACGTGCAATACATATAATGAGAGAGCAGTTTTTGCTCGAGAGCGATGTCCGGGTGAATTTTGTAGGAAGTTTTGCTCGCGCCCGAAAAAAAGTCTCGTGACGAAACCGAAGGACAATAAATCAGGAAAAGTCTATAGTCGAGACGCACCGTCTGTCAGTGACTGCGACGTTACGGAAACGAGAACGTTTCGTAACTAATCGAGACGGGGAAAAAAGGGAGAATAAGCCGAAGAGAATAAAGAATCGACAAAAATGATCCTAACGAGGACATCTGTTGAGAACAAGGTCGCGCGCGGGACTTGACAGGACGATATTAGCCCGGAGCGATATTAAAAAGAATAAGAGAGATATCCAGGGAAAACGTGAAAGTCAAAGGAAAGCGATGTGCTTTTTTTTGTTGAGAATAAAAATCTCCTCGTTCTCTAATGAGACTTCATTCTACGCTTCATATAAAGATATTTTTTATTATATACTTCATGCATTATTAGCATTAAAATGAATCTTTTTGTATACGCAGTTGTACTCGCTTGACTGAATTTTCAGATCTTTATGTATTTATTTACTTTGATTTTCGATTAACGTAATTTTATTTATCATTGGAAAAAAAGAAAGCCGGGAAAAATGTTTGAATGCAGAGAATAAATATGGATGAAGAGGGGAAATATATCTAAATCCTGACGGTGAGCAAAGCAATTTCTGAAGTCTTATTATTGAATCCATTAGCGTAACGAAACTGAATTAGAATCTCTCGTGGTAGTTGTATCTAATATACGCGGATATAGAAAGTTTTGGAGGAGGTTCGGCGTTGGTCCCGCTCTCTCATATCCTGGTAGCGAGCCCTTCGAGCTCTACAGTTTCGTTTTGGGTCCTCTGTACAAACACGTTTCTGTATCAGCAAACATCTAATGGTTTCTGCTCTCTCTCTCTCCCCCTCGTTTCCTTCTCCCTAAACTATCGAGGACCGAACCGAGTCCTTTCCTGCTTTTAATCCCTGACACAGCAGAGGACGAATCTCGATTCCAATTGAAACTTCGCAAATCGTGCACGCGGCGGTATACGAGCGGACGACGAGGAAAGTTCAAAATATTTCACAGTTCGCTCCTCGCGCCATACTTTTTCAACGGCGCAAAAAATTTCGACGTAGGCACGTAGTTCGCCGCAGAAATGAAATAAGAATGTTGTTCGCGGTGGTAGCCTTCGCGCGCGGTTTTAATATCCGAAGAAAATACGAGTTTGCCGAAAGCTAGAGCTCGTATCCGGAATATTCGAAAAACAAAAAGTGAATATTCCGGCGCCGTGCGAGACTTCGCCCCAACTTTTGATCGACCTTCCGGCCGGAACGACGTTGTGTATTAAACTTCGGGATGAATTTGTCCGAGCTTCGATGGCGATCTTTATATTTGCGTAACGACGCGCGGCGAGATTGAAATATCGGCTTTTTGCGATCGGGAGGCATATATATAACTTTCAAGTAGGGCATTTTTCCTTGCATATTTTCTGTTTCCAATAAGCAGGCGAAGTGTGCCGGGCCACGTGACTTTACGTAATAAATCGAGCGGGCGGAGCCATTGTTGTACGCTAAATTTTTGTACTCGTTCGGATTCGCCTGAGAATAAATCGAGAAAGAAAAAAAAATACGTACGCACGCGCGCTTTTGTACGTATTTGTAAAACGGGAACACGGCAAATCTTGCTTCACCGACTTCATAATGCGAGCATGAAACACAATATCTCAGCATATAACGTATTCAATACGCGTCTGTATATATATGCTCAACCCCCTGCGCGCCTCGCGTTACAGGATTGATAAAAGCCCGCTGTAACTTTATTCAGGAGGATTATCCTTTCTCGGAAAGTCTCTTCAAATTTTGAACTCGCTGCGGTCGTTATACAATTTTTTCGGATTATATTTCGAAAGCCATTCAATCGGGCAAATCCCCTTTCATATAGTTTCAAATATTTGACCATATATACGTATAATACTGTTTTTAAATATTTTAACAATATTTTTTGCACAGTGCCCTTTATTCTCCTATAAAATTGTTAAAATACTGAATCAATTCCTGCTATATTATTTTCCAAATTAGTTTTGTTCTCACATTGAGATAAAGTCTAAAGAGATAAAGTGGATTTTAATTTATTATTTTATAACTGTAAAAATATATTATTACAGAGAAACGAAATATGTATTTGGAACAGGATTTAAATAGAATGTGATCCACTTTTATACAGGAAAATCTATCGTACTTTTTTCTCAGTACAGTTTTTTTTATCGTTGAAAAAGTTGGAGGTTGTCTGATCGAAGATTGAAAATAATTTTTCTCGAGAAACTTCTCCGATTTTTCTCATCGCTCGGGTATATCTCGAGATGAATTCAGAGTTCGGGTCAGAGGGTCTAGAGTTGTAACGCGTTCGGAACAACAGCCTACATTGTTTGCTATTTCCGTTTTGTGCAGCGAAACTACCATTGTTGTGATTCTGGGATAACGAGTAGCCAAGTCTGGGCAGGATGTTGATGGATGGACCATTAAATTTTGCGTTGATCAATAAAGAGTATAAAAAAAAAATTCGTTCCATCTATTCTCTTGGCAGGGCTTTTACTCGATAACGATTCGTGAAAAATATTCGAAATATTCCATTGATTTTCGACCGTCGAGCGTGTACTGGTAGGAAATTTGAAAAAGGGTGGAAAAAAGGGGTATAACACGATTCGTCCATTTTCGTCGTTAATGGAGGTTTCTGTTCGAACCCTTTTCAATACGAAGAAATGGAATAATAACGATCGGAGACGCATCTCCTCTCTCGCTCTCCCTTTCATAAAGTAATTATCGGAGCCATTAACACGCTTTCATAAAGGTGCAATTACAAGGTGCAACTCTCCATCGACATTGTAAAAGGTAACTCTTAAATACTTTGAAGCTCTACATAGAGTCTCTCATTTTTTTCCCCTTATTCACCAAAGTTCTCGATTGAGTTCACATTCGACCATTTCCTTTTTTTTTCACGTCGATGATCGATATTGAAAATGAAAAGGTGCGTTCAGCCGGAAATTCATCGTCGTTTGATGAGAAAAAAATTTGTACGTGCCAAATGAGGAGTAAAAGGAGCATCGATTGAAATTCGCGTGTTCTCGTCGTCAAATCACCGATGATATAATTCCGTTCGAAATTCATTTGAACCCCCCCGAGCAATAATAAGAATGAATGACGCAAGTAATATCGAGAGAGGACTCTTCGAAATGATCGCAGGAGAGTCGAACGAATGAAAAATTCAATATAGCGAAGTACAAGGCGCGCCTTATTATCGCGCGATTTATTTATTGAGAGAGTATCCGACAAAGTGCCGACGAAAATTCTATTTTATTGCGTATTTTGGGTCGAGAGAGCAATAGCTTGGGACGTGAGCTATCGAGCCACCGTGTGACTGCGAAACGTCAATTCGCTGTCGAATATTTCAATAAACGATGTTCCCGGCATCGCGATTCTATATCACAATTCGTGAAACGTGTCTATTTCCAGACGAATGTGCAGCCCGACGTCAATTGGAGCTTGCGCGAAGATAAATATAGTAATGACAATAGTCGAAAGTTCATTTTTAAAAATAAATAACAATTGTTTACCGATACATTTGGCTTTTTTGGAATATACAGTAAATTGTTTAATATTATTCGAAAGTACACACGAAAAAAGATTAAAAGCTTCGTGAAGTATGAATCTATTAAAAGTACATTTTAATTCGAGCTATAAACAATGTAAACGATAAAATAAAATGCAGGAAAGAATTTTGTACGAATAAATATTTATTTCGTGTGTTTCGTGATTTTTTGACTCGTTTAGGTAAAAGGTCGCTTGCCCTGCAATATGTATGAAGATTAATAATGTATGCGAGCAACGCGAAGGAGTATATTTATATGGGGGAGGATATGGAGGGGTTGGAACTGTCGGAAACATCGTTCGAGCTTGCCTTTATCAATTGGATCAATCGGTTTAAGCTTTGGGCGAGCTCCTTTGATGATATCGTTTCCGAACACCTCCCATCCTTGCTTTCCTCAGCAGCCACGTCGGCGATGTCTCTCGCCGCCGCCCTCCCTTTCAACTGATTCAATTTGGCTCCAAAAAAAAAAACAAAATAAAAGGGAACGCCATGATAGACGGAGAGGCGAACCTCTTTCGGGAACGATTTCTCCAAATAATTGCTCAATTTGTAGAGCAAACGCATCAGAAACGAATGGACGAGATCTCGATTTTACACAAATCTCAAGTGGCGAAAAATAAACGGTACAGAGCGTGTATGAAGAAACACACTTTATCCGACGAAATGAGAGAAAAGTATGGTAAATATTTATTATAAAAAATTAACAACTGTACCGATTATTATTGGACCAATAAAATTTTATTTATATCCAACCCTAAATATATAACGTTGAACTATAAAAATATATTTAATTGTAATATAATTAGTACAGTTGTCACTTTATGGTAAAATTAACTATCGTCATTTCTCTGAGTGTATGACTGATGAATGACGGTAAAAGAAATGATTATTCCAGTGACGATAAAGTGGGAAGGAAAAATAATGGCTGAGAGGAGAAAAAGTGTGTGAAAAAAGTAAAAAGAAAAAAAAAATAATGGGAATCGTGGGATTCGGGTGTAAATAATGGATTTAACGCGAGAGAATAATTATGTGGCGAGAGACGGGAATATTGTCTAGGATAGGAGACTTAACCGCTCGGGCCGCAGCATAACACACGGGCGATTCTTGGCTGACCACGTATGCCATCTACGCGAGCCTATTCCGCTGGCAACGGTCAATGAATTCAGAGGGATCCTGGACCATGAGAATAGAGAAACTGTAACAACAAGCCAGCTCCGGCGAGGTCGGCCATTACGCTCGACGAACCAGCCGGAATTGTGGCTGACCATACAAGCGCTTCTATCACTGCGCGACCTGCGTTCCCTCCGAACTACTGCTGTCATCCTTACGCTCTCTCATATTCCAGCCTTTCGCATTCCCAATCGTATCTTCGCCCAATTGTAAGACAACATTTCAACGAAAATATTCTCATGCAAATAACAGAATAATGCACCGAGAATTTCATTGAACCGTGTTACGTTTCCAGCTATTTTTGCTCAGAATATATATCAGAACTATAGTTAAGTATTGCATTATTCTGAGCTTCATTAATTATTTTAAGGTCGTGCTATTTAAGGTCGTAATACTCTAGAGGCATTTAATCTTTAAACATTTTTAATAATTAAAGTGAAAAATGTATTGTAAATAAAGCATTCAAAGTTAAATATTTTGTCGAAAGTTGATAAGTTGACCAGTTTTTTGAGATTTCAGCATAGGAGAATTCAACATTAATTGCAAATATTTCAAAAATTACTTCGATAACCTATACACGTTTTTTACGAATTCATATATGCATCGTTGACATTTAATTTAAAAGTTTGTCAAAACTTTTCTTAGCTGTCTAATTATATTTCAAAAATTCAAAAAATATGATGAACATTTTGCCATAAAAGTCCTTGTTAAAATTGCATATTTATGTACGTAGTTTTATTAACTCTATAACAAATGTTTGTTAAAGATTTTTATCTAATAAAACTCACATCAGCACATTCTATATCGTTTCTCGCATTAAAATAATTTTCCTATAACTTTTCTCATTGAAATTTAGTGTACATTGAAATTAAGATAGTATTTATTCTTGCATGATAATCACCACTTTCTGTAAAACCTCTCGTAAAATCGCATGTTAAGGTGCAATTTTCCAGTATGAATGTCTCAATTTCCACATTGCGAAGCTTCTCATATGTTAATTAGACATCAAAGAGCTTCGATACAAATTTTAACAAATATTAACATTGGAATAATTTCACGATAAAGCGATATATGATTACTAATCCGATCATGGTACTAAACTGCGAACGTCAAACTTTTTACGACTAAAATTTTCTGTTCAAAAGTTCATAATTACGTATTGAATGTGGACAGACATGAACAAAATTAACAGGAATTTTAAATTAACGGGTCGATTCACTCATCGTTAAATTTATTCAATTCCGATGTCGGTCTGAAAAAATACGGAGCGATGTCGTTGTTATTCATAGAATCGCGAGCATCAATAATTCCTTATATGACATTTCGTTGCACGTAATTATTAAATATTCGGTATAAGAATGAGATGGAAAATTTTATTATCGAAACCTACTCGTGGTATTTCTATTTAAAACTGAATTCATTACTATTGAGTTTACGAACTTTTATATCTCTTTAATATGATTGATTAATAATTGGAATTCCAATATTTTGTTAGAAACATCGATAACAATATTTTATTTAAAAATTACGACAACCAGTTTTCGTAAAAAGTGATTAAAAGTTAAAAAAAAAAGAAAAACAAAGTCATAAACAAAGTTTGAAAAAAGTAATAATCTCTTGCATTGTAAATTTTCAATAACTGATTTCCTCCTTCGCGACCGCAAGAGCGTCAATAAATATTTTTTCCTGCATCGAGGCGAGAATTCTTCGCGGGGAACTTTATCGATGGTCCTCCGGTATTTTCGCACTACGAGCAGTTCGTGCAAGTCAAAGGAGAGAGAGAGAGAGAGAGAGAGAGCGGGGGGCGCGAGAAGGGCGGTTTACCCGCACTCGCGGCGGAGTTAAGTGAGCCGTGGCGAAGATTCAGACTTATTGGTAGAAGAGGAGAAAAAGGATGAAAAGAGCGAAACTTGGAACGAGGGGAGAGCGAACAAAATAGAAAGAGGAGAAAAAAAAGGAGAGCGTGAAAAAAAAAGAATAAAAGTGAAAGAGAGGCTTGTTATTGGGAGACGAGGCAAGACGAAGCAAAAACGTGTGCAACACACACGTATTTGGCATTTCTTCGCGTGAGCTCATCGTCCCTTTTTCTCGCGCGAACATGCGACTCTCGCGGCCTTTTCTCTCCTCTCTCTCTCTCTCTCATCCCCCGCGTGCCTTCAGGTACACAGGCACAAGGACTGAACTTCTGCCAACAGGGAATGTCCTTAGCCGCGTATATTCTACTATATTCCAAGATCCCGTGAGCTAAGCCCGCCGGATTACATCCCAGGATTTACACCCGCAATCGCCGCGTCTTCGTACGTACAAACGCGGTAACGACGTCGCGTGTGTGCTTCCGCAAAGATTATCGAGAGTCTTCTCGTACAACTTTCCGGATATATCCTTTCTCGCGACGGTGGGAACAAATTATTTTGACGAGCTCGCCGGATCGGTAACGAGTTTCGCCCGAACGAGACACGAAAATCGCTGACACCGGGGAAACGTGTATACTCAAAGACAGTTTTGTAAATACGAAATATTAATATGCTGTTGACGTGATGTGAATGATTGAAAATTTTGAGGATTATTCAAAACTTAGCAATTTTTATCATTTTTTTTGCTATAAATCGGAATATATAATTTTCGCTTTACTATAAGAAACTTTTAATTCAATAAAATTAGTGTATTTGATACTTTCTGGTAAAATTTCTTATTGTGATTTTTCTCTGAAGAAATGAATATTTTTGTTCAATATTGAACTTTATGAAAAATTGATATACCCTCTGTAATAAAATTTAGAAAAATTGTCTGAACTTTTACCACGTTACTATACAAAAGCATGGTAATTTTTCTTATAAAGTTCTCTCGTTGCACGATTATAAAATCGTTGAATCGGGCATCAGTGAGAATAAAGGAACGAAATGGGCGCCATGGTGGTAGCTTTGCTGCGGACGCGTAGAGAGCTTTTAATCTTTTCTCCAAATGGGACTCTTTCATTTTCATGTCCCCATCAAAGTTAATCGTTCGGTTTGTTGGCCGAAGATTCCTCTCGTCGGAACTTATTGGACGAGAGATCATTGCCCGGGCGAACAAAGGAGCGAGGCAGCAGGGAAAAAAATTGCGCTCGACTTTTCGAAGGGGATAAAAAAAAAAATTCTTCGAAATCGATGGAATCCCCGCCAAACAGTTCTCGACGAGCACGCAACACCGCATCGATGGATTCGGGCTCTATCGACTGTATATTCGCCAGCGGGGAGAGTGTATACATTTGCGTAATTAATTAAATGGCTTACGTTTTTACTCCCTGCAGATATTTTCCGGATAACCATTTTTTTACGCTCGGCTAATATAAATTCGTACGAATCGATTGAAATACCCATTTGCGAATGAAAAATTCAATTTTGGGCATCAATATTTTGCAAAAATTGCGAGGAAAATTTATTACCTTTTTATACGGAAAAAAATATTTTAAAAAAAGAGAGAAAATATATAATTCGATAAAGTATCGACAAAGCTAGGGACTCTGTTGTTCACTGCGATCGATAATTTAAAAAATAATTCTTTTTTTGGAAAAATTATATAGAATTGCTCAAAGCTGGACAATAAGTACTTCTCGGTTCCCCTGTACGAGCTCGAGCGAAAATAACGTTGTTCCGTTATCTCGACGAGAAATTTCGATTGTACGCGGAATAACGAGCAATTATCGAGAGCAATTATCGCACGAGATAAATTTTTCGAAAGTCCAACAGGTTAATCAGAGCGAGCGAATAATTTGTTCGTCGGGAGGGTTTGAAAAGCTCAAATTTGCCAGGTCGTCGAGTGTGACGCGCGAGAAGTAATAATGAAAAAAAATCTCGTCACGACGATGAAAAAACCAGCGAAAACGAGTTAAAATGCAGAGCTAGAAAATTCCACAGCGTGCATGCATTTTGACAATATGGAAGATAATAATGAGCGGAAAAAAAGACTCACCATGTTTGTTGTAATTCGTGTAATGAGGGTGATGAGCGTGTTGTCCACCACTGACCTCGTTATCCTCCTCTCCCACGTGCATCTTCATGCGAATCTCGCTTCCAGGCAACGGGAACTCCGACTTATCTCGCTTGCCGGCTCCCCGAACTCCCGAAAGAACCGCACTTTATTTTTCTCCCGAGCGCTTCAAGCACTCTCTCTTCTCACGCAGGCACACACTGCGGCGATATCGAGTCAAAGTTTCGGAAAAGTTCACTTCTCTCGCACCGGCCTTTACCTCCTCGTCGCTGTATCTCGTCAAAATCAATTTCGAAGATTATACTCCACCATCAGCTTCCACAAATTTATCCAAACATTTATTTAACCAATTTATATATATATATCTGTCGTCGACTCTATTTGTTCATTAAATTATCGCGAAATGCAGCTTGTATCGAGGTTGGATCCAAGATCAATTCGTCCGTCGATTAATTAAAATTAGACGAGTTTTCGGTCCGAAAACTCACTCGGAATTATTTGAAATATATTTATTGACGTTATTGAAATATTTCAAACGATGCGTGACACTTTACAAAGTTTCACCTTTTTGGAGAGGATATTTGATTTTTTATCGAGGTGAAATAAGCATGGAGGGTCCGGAGAAAGTGGTTGGAAGGTTTAGAGGGAAAAAAATGCGCGTTGAATATATTTTTCGGTTCGATTTTTCGGCTTTTACGGAAGTGATAATTTGGACGCGCGCGAGGCCGAGACTCGAGTGTTCGCTCGTCCAGGGATAACTCGCGAGAGCTTCGATGACGCGGTTACGCGCAACCAGTTGCGTTGATGGTACGAGCGAGACTGAAGCTTCGGATAACCGCTGCTGGCCGCTTCGGGAGGGAGTAAGCGAGCGAGCGAGCGAGTCAGCGAGCGCGGCGCTGCCGTCGCGGAAGCAAACGCTCCTCGCCGCAGCTCTTCCGCGAGCTTTCCCGTCCCGGAGAGCTTTCCCTGATAACGCTCGCCGTGCGCGCGCGCGCGCCCACTCACACACAAACCTTTCCCTGTTCCCTGCTCGTTATTTTATTAAATGTACTCACGTATCTAAATTAGAGAGGACCGAAAAAATTGGCTACTTTTTTCGCGGACAGGTTCAATACAAATTTATTTTATGATTTTTATTTCTTATACATTTTTTTTCAAGAATTTTCAAATTTTTCGTTCGTATGTTGAGAGGGTAGTTTGATAGCAAATATATACCGTTTAATTAAGAAACATTTGAAAAAATTATATGTTTTGTAGAAAAAAAAGAACAAATCGAATGAATAAAGAGTTGAATAATTCTACTGTTTTTAGTTTATGAGATATTTAAAGTTTGAGTTTAGCGATTTTTATATCTAAACACGTGGTAAGGTAGTTCGATAGCAAAAATGTTTAATTAAGGACATTTTGAAAAATTGTATGTTTTTAAGAAAGAGAAAATAAATTAAATGAAAAAAGTTAGTTTCTAAGATATTTGAAGTTAAAGCTTAGCAATTTTTCCATCGAAATGATACAAAAAAATTATCTATAAAAATAACTTGAAAATGACATTTAAGAAAATTATGAAAAAATTAAAAATTTTAGAGTGTACCACCTACAAAAGTTACATAAAAAAGTCGGCAGTACGTTAACTGTACTCTTCATTTCTCTACTCTTGACATTATTTTTTCATATTTCATCTTGATTGTGACACTGCTATAAAAAAATTAACTATTTTGGAATAAATTTACTCACAAAAAACTCTTCTGCAGTTTAACGCCAAATTTAACTTAAAATATGGTCTTGAGTAGAGAAGTGAAGATATATCGTCCAGTTTTTGAGAAAAAAATCATTTTAATAGAAATTTTTCTTTTTTTTTCCACTGTGTAAAAAGTTAAATACTCTCAAAGTTCAGCACAAGTGAGGAAAATGTATAATAAAAGTAACATAGTTATGTTTTTTTCTATAATTACTGATAATATTTTCAAAAATTTATAATGTTCTACCTTTTTATATACTCGTGAAGGGGAGCTATCGAGCTTCGCTATCGAGTTACCTTAATATATTAAACTAGATAAATTTTCAAATTATAATGTATATTCATTCAATGAAAAATGTAGAATCTCGTCTGAAGAATTCGAATAAATCCCGGTGAATTTTATCATGGCGGAAGGCTTGAATGGCTCGGTCGAAAATTGTTTAAGTTATTATCACGTGTCTGTATTTGAGAGAAAAGCGAAAAGGGGAAAGACAAAAGGGAAAAAAAAGAATCGATAGATGTGCAGCGACCGAAAATAATCAAGAATTTCTCTGATGTACAAAATTATACACGACTTGGCAAAGTGAGTATCGCGGATATAACAAGCGCATATATCACTCGCCGTGGGGACAACTCAGAACTCAAGAAACGTCCGTTTTCTCCACGGGACTTTCGAATGGTCTACGCGAGCGTATAAAAGAGTGAATAACATTCGGGATCAAGTCCTCTCTTCTGAAACGACCGTGATGAACGTCACTCGTGAATCTCGACCAAATTAGTATTTCTCCCCTCACTCTCCCCGCCGTTCGCGTTTCAAAGACTCGAAACACTACTCCCCGCTATATACTGCTGGTGGGGAGATACTAAATATTTGTTAACGTGGGTGTGGATTACGAGACGAGAAACACGACGTGATTGATCGAATATTAATTTGCGGGGACACTCGCCAGCTTGCAATGCGATCTGCCAGAACCGCAATTTTCTTATTTTCTTTTAACGTAGACATAATATTATTGTCACGATATGAAATGAAATTTTGAGGTTTTTAGAACATTTTGATACAATGAACATTTTTTGTCCTTATTTTTAAACTAATTTTATAATTTAAACTTATTTGAATTATTTGTTCACATTCCCATTATTACGGAAAAATACACTATATATGAGCAAAAAACAAAAAAAAACTATTTTTTGAATAAATACTGGAAGATAAAAAATGAAAAATACTCATAAAATCATAAATTTTTATATTTGATCGCAAAAGTTGAAAAAAAAAATGAAAACAGGAGTAATTAAATATCTTTTTCTCGGTGAAATGAGAATTAAGGCAGTGCGAAACAAGAAGAGATAAAGGGAAAAACAATTAATAATTATTATCATCGGTAACCGAGCGAACACGGAGAGTGGTTACATATTCTCGAATGCAAATCTCGTTGACTTTGAGAGAGAGAATAGAGAAGAGGTTCGGTTAAAACTATATCTGTCCTCTGTACGTTCGTAGTAGCATTTCGACCGAACTGGGCCAACCAAAAGTTAAAGCTCTTCTCCCACCTTGGCCCTCTCCCGCTCACCGCCATCTTGCCACCCTGATACGAACATTTGTGTACAGGGTGTTATGAAAAGCTTGACAAGGCTTTCAAACTTTCCCGCTATCTTCCAATTTTCTTTGAGCGTTCATAAATAAACGATGCCAACAATTTTCTAATCGAAAACTTATATTTTCGATTTTGTCAAATATTATAAAACGAAAATCGAATAGGTCGAATGTGAATTTTATATTATAAAGCAAAATTCGAAGATCACAAGTGAATTTTATTTTCTCTTATAAAAGATAGAGTTCGAAATATTTAAACCATCCGAAATATAGGAAAAGAATAAAAAACAAAATTCGTGAAAGCGCTGAAAATCGATCCATGGGTTTCATACTTTCAGAGAAACATAACACACATTGCGCACTTGTAAAAATTCCGGAACTTCGATCTATCGTAAATCGGAGTTATCGTTTCGACATTTCTTTGCTTTTTTCTACCTCCCACTGACGCTCTCTTTCTTTCAAATAAAAAAAGCCAGAAAACTGATTTTTCGATCAGTTTCTTGCATTTTTCAATATATATTCGTGGATTACACCCCGAATAAGTGACATTTTCATTATCTACGGGAAATTTCCGATCAAATAAGGTCTTAAAATCGTGAAAAAAAAATTCGAAAATTTTTGCAAATTTTTGAAGGTATACCCCTTTCCATTTTTTCAAAAATCTTCAAGGCGTCATAACTTTTTGAAAAATTGATGGATTGACGTGATTCCAACGCCATTCCCTTCGTTT
>JAPYYW010000911.1:0-38319 GCA_030522545.1 Cremastinae sp. A BG-2022a
CGTCAAAAATCACGACTTTTAACATAAGGCTTATGAGAGATAGCGAAAATTTCTTATTTTTAAGAATTAATATCTCAATTTCTAGCAAGCGAATGATATGAAAATTTGGACACAAGACAAGTAACGTATTAATCGCAACATACACCAAATTTCATAACAAAATCTTGGATAGCCAGAAATCATCGGACCACCTTAAATAATGTCAAATTAAAATCTCGAAAATCCTCACCAACTTGTTAAATTCGGATAAAAATGGTAGGTCTGACTATATAAAAGTGACAACGACATCCTGTCTCGAATATACTTTTTTTACAACAAAGATGTATTGAGTTTTTAAATAATTAACATAGTTGTCAGTTTATGGTAAAATCTGCTCTTGTAATTTCTCTCAGTATAGACATTACGGCGTAGCAGAATAATACTAGAAAATTCATACGCTGCGTAAAAATACTCATTAAAAAAATGAAAACAGAATCAGGACGCAACTGTTTCGGTATGCAAATTGTACATGGAGATTTTCTATAGACATCGCCCCAGCACATTTTTACACTTATGGAGTATATTTATCTATTAAAATGAGTTTTTATTCTCATGTAGTCAATAAAAATCACTTTGAGTCATCATTCAGGTAGTTCTATCATAAAATCGTTTTCTTAGGATTTTGTTGAAAATTAGCAAAAACCTTCTTTGACACAATGTACAATTGTATGTTACATTTTTAAGAGGTTTCACTACATACAACTCGAGACATTTATTATCAAAAATCACTATTTTCTGCAGTATCCCATAAGAGCACGTGTTAAATATTGCGATCTTCAACTCTTGATATATTGACTTCTGGGTAGTGGAATTTGTTGAAATTTTGCACAGCTCTTTATTGTACTTCAAAGAAGCTTCTTTTAGTTTTTTAATAAAATGCTAAGATTGTGATTTTTTTAAATTTGCAAACATATATAGCTAGTGCAGATCACTTTGGATGATTTTAAATTTTGAGTATATGTATGTTGATATTGAAACAATTTTCAACAACTTTTCTTAATAAATTTAAGTTCAAAAATCACATAGTATAAGAAAATAAACTGAGATAAAAACTTTTGATTTGACTGTACCGATAAAACCATACATTAATGCAGGAAAGTCCATCAGTGATTTTTCTGAAAGTTTTGTATTGTTTTATATGCATGCGGTGAATTATAATATGTAAAATAGAGAAATCAAGCGTAAATAATGTGATAATTTATATCTGCTCTCATCTTCTGTTGTAATGCGCTACCCTAATTGATGCTATTGCCTTTAAACTTGCACGTAGTTAATTTAAATTCAAATTCACGCATCTGTAGGTACGTTTATTATGAAAGCGAATGCCCACCGCGTGAACGGTCCTAGAAGGGTTTGCTGCGTTAGAAATAGTAGTTGAAATTGTATCGGAAATATTGGCTTCTAATTGCCTCCCAGGCACCATTTTCACATATTCTCTCTTTATTTTTTATTCCAGTTTACTATTGGTTATCGAATTTTTTCGCTGACCTTATTCAATGCATATATATGAATGTGTTTACTTTTTTCGTAAGCTCACTTTTGTAGCACTCGCTCACCCTCACGCTTTTTTCAACCTTCCACACGCCCTTTTTTTTCTTTTTCTGTCGCTTTCGAAAGCTCGGCTCGCGCAGAGTTGGAAGAAAAAGTGAGTAAAATGAATTGCTTTAATTAAATGGGCAAGCCACGAAACTCGTCGCGTTTTCTCTCTCGAGCTCGCTCAATCTCTGCTCTTCTGCTCTGCGCTTTCTCGTTATGTCATCCTATCTTTTCCCTCTCTCTTTCTCTCTCTCTCTTTCTCCCTATCTCTCTCCGACCAAAAATTGGTTTTGTGCTTGATGAAGCGCTAACGTGGTTAATAGCAATTTCTAACGAAAAAATGCGGCGCCAATGAAAATGATTTTTCAATAACCAAAAGTGTTCACAAAAAATCGATGACTTCTATATTATAGAAAAATTTTTATCTAAATAACGCATAACCAAATACATAAAATTTCAAGTTTACAGCAGAGTTTTTTTATTTCTGCACAAAATTAAATTAAAGAAGAGCATAAAGTGAGGGAAATGTATATCATTTTTTACATTACTTTTATCACTAAGCTTTCAGAAATAGAGAACGATATACACATATCCTACATTTAACAAAACATGAGACCTCTAATCGATAAATCGGAATAGAGCGCATTATGCGGAGCGCATTGACTATTGGATAATCTCTACTCATCATTAAAAAGAAAAATACAACGTGTGCTACTTGGAAAATAATGACATTGATGTTTGAATCATTCATTTTGTCTCGCGAAAATTTTCAGGAATTACCCATTATAACGTCGATTTCGTCGAGGACACGAAAAGATATCGCCACTTGAAATTTTAAAATTTCCTATTTTCGATTCTCAAAAAATCAGGCTGGAGGTCGTCGACCATGCTAAATTTTCTCAGCTCACGTAAGAAAAACGTGCAACACAATTTTCTATTATTTATATCAAATATACCTGGACAGATATACCCGAATAGATTGGGGATCGTAAACATAAAAAAAGAGAGAGAAAATTCGTCGAGCGTAACGAAGAAAAAAAATTTTGAAATTTTCGTCAATCCCTTGGTCATTGTTTCCATGGTGATTGGTCGAGGTCGAGTGAAAAACCGTACACGGTCTTGTTTTTTTTGATTTTCGACTGATTTGGAATCATTAGGCTGGTATAATAAAGTGTCGGGGTAAGACGTGTCGTGTCTCGCCAAATAGTTCGTTACCGAAAAAAAAAATAGTTCGAGGATCGTAAACATAAAAAAAAAGAGAAAATTCGTCGAGCGTAACGAAGAAAAAAAATTTCAAATTTCCGAAAATACCTCGACTATTATTTATCCATGGTGATTATTTGTCGAGATCGAGGGAAAAACCGAATACGGTCTTGATTGTTTGGATTTTCGACTGAATTTGGAATCAGTATGCCGGTAGAAAGTGTCGGGGTAAAACGTGTCGGGTCTCGCCAGGTAGTTAGTTACCGAAAAACATTTTGTAGAAATTCGACAAGTTCAATATTGAATGTCAGTTCCGAATATCGTCAATCATACGAAAAGTGAATAGTTAAGTGTTTCAAATTTATAATGTCCTTTCAAAATACTTTTAAAAAATGTCGGTGCGGATGTATCCTATATAAAAAAAAGAGGTGAATCAATTCTAACCAATTAATTAATCAATTAATTGGAATTAATCGGAATAGAGCGCATTATGCGAATAAAAAAGTTGTATGCAGTAGGCGTCTAGAAAAACAGCAAAATATAAATTTAAACATGTCAAAAAAGCGGCCGCGTTGTTGCTCGTGACAGTTAAATATAATTATACGAAGCGCAAAAGATGCACGATATAGCTATATAAATTGATAACTACCCTAATGAAAACCAATAAACACAAGCTGTTGCGGTGTGTCGATAAAACCAACCGACTGAAAATAAACAAAGGTATATTAACTTTGTTCGTAATTATTTTTTAAAAAATTTCTTCTGTTGAAATGTATATATAGCCCTACTAATTATGCAAATTGCTAAATGGTTTACGTTCGAATTTTATTTCCGAAAGATACAATTAATTAATTATACAATACTACAGAATATGACTAGCTTGATGGGCACTTGTATTTCAGTTTAAAATTGCAATCACTGATGGATTCCATCGAGAACGTGAACTTTTCAATCGACATATGAACAATCAAGCAAGTTACAATGACCCTCCACGTTTCCCCACGTTGGCGTATCAAATTGTCGAACGAATCATTTTTCTACAACTCCATCGCTCGCTATTTTCTTTCGCTCTCGCTGTTATTTTTTCAATTCCCGTTGAAATGCAATACTTCAACGATGTGCCACCGACTATTACATAAAATATCAACCACCCTATCGTGCAAGTATTGCGCCTTATTAAAAAAAAATCCGATAAAAAACCAGGTGTTGTACTCTGGATATTTTACGTAACGATACTTCTGGCTCGAGAAATTCGAGAATGTGAATTACAGACGACGAAAAGTGAGAAGAGAATTGCGATAAATTTCAAGCGGAGAGGGTGTATCCGCGTCGATAAATCAGAAATGTCAAGTATATACCGGTACTCGGATTCTCCGTAACGATATGACAACATTGTATAGGATCGGCGTTGAGGGAATATGCGACGGGAGAATCATCCATCCGACGATGAGAATAGAAAGGAGAGACCTCGTGAGGATTAACGTGTGCACGTACTGAAGGGAGAAAAAAAATATATAAAAATGTAAAATTGACGAATCAGTGGGAGATAGAGAAGAAAAAAAGAAGAGAATCGAGAGCTCGTGAATATATATGGCACGGAGGAAAAAAGTTTTTTCGAACGTGTAATATATTCGTGTATATATATATGTGTGTGTGTATGAGCGTGTACGTAAACGTATAAAGCATCAGGGTACATGCAAAAAATGTGTATTCGGTATACACGTTACGGGCTGTAGCCTGTACTGAGAAATCTCGATGTTCCTTACGCTTAGACAGACACATTCTTCTTTATCATTGTCCAGCCCGTTGACTCGACGATGAGCCATGCTCGAGAGACTTCGCCCGAGGGTTTGCACTGAATCGCTCGAATAAAGAGAATGAAACGTGCACTGCGGAAGTCCGGAGAGGGAAGATGTAAAGAGAGGAGAACGGAAAAGTAACGAGAGGAGATAATGAACGGCGAGCTAAAGAAAGCAAAAATATAATGAACATTCTCTTCTAAACGTCACGTCGTTGTAAGCCGATTAAATGCGTTTAAAGTAAAATACTCTCCAGGGAACATAAGAGGCTCCTATACTAGACAAAGAAACGTATATATTATAAATATGTGTATTAGGGTGGTCCAAAAGAATTACTAATTTTTTTTTGTCGTGGACACACGTTTAATATCTTCGGGATGATAAAAAAAAGATGCCACACCGAATTTCAGCCCTTTAACAAATTTTTTAGAGGTGGCGATTTTCAATTTTTTTGTTTCCTATTTCGTAACTCAGTTACGGAGTTATTCACATATATGCTCTTACATATTTTTGTAGAAAATTTGATGCTCTACGAAAATGGTCTCTTGTAATTTTTCGATAAATGGACTTTTTCAAAAGTTATTCAAGATTAAAGTTGAAATTGCGTAAAAATTCACCTTTACCTGTGTAAATCTATATATACAATTAATATAATGTAAATATTTCAACTAATTAATATAACAAAAAATGTACTAGATATTTTACATCCATTTAATATATTAAAAAATAACTCACCTCAATATTCGTCTATTTAAAAAAATTATGGTATTGTACATGATAATACTGCTATAGAGTCTTTTAGAAAAAAAATTTTCTTTAGTTATAAATAAATAATTGAATGACACGATTTTGTATCACTTGAAATGTTTTACAAAAAAACTCATAGTATTATATGAAGGTTATACAGATTACAACTGTAAAATTGAATTTTTACACAATTTCAACTTTAATCTTGAATAACTTTTGAAGTAGTCAATTTATCGAAAAATTACAAAAAACATTTTTGTAGAGGGTCAAATTTTCTCAAAAAATATGTAGGGCATGTATGTAATGTAATTTAAATGGGAAATAAACAATTGAAAATCGCCATCTCTAAAAAATTTGTTGAGGGCTGAAATTTGGGGTGGCATCTTTTTTTATAATTCCGGAGATATTAAATGTGTGTCCGCGAAATACACCCTAATTTGTATTTACCGAAGAAAAATACTAATTGCAGTAGTTGAAAGTAATCAATCATCGCTCTGCGAGCGATCAAAATTTTCATCTCGTTTTTCATTTATTTTTACAAAATGTTAATTATGCTTGCTCATCATTATTTAATAAATCTTATTTTCCTGAACTCGGAGAAAATATTCGTCTCGTATTTTCCTATTGTACCCTCAATATCAATCAATTTTTCGCATCATGAGCAAATTTTCCGTTCAAGACTCCAGACGACTTCTCTCACTTTCTCATTTTTTTTTCTCAAAAGAAAAGTTTGTTTCTCCAAAAGTTTGGAATCATCCAAGAGAAGTCAAAGTGTATGATCCGGTTAACGGAAATTTGTCGCAAGAGTAGGAGAGAAGGGTGCGTTGGACAGAAATAAAGAGAGAAATCAAGACAGGTTAAAATAGGATGGTTGAAGCAAGCCACAGAGGAATATGAATTTTTAAGCGAAATCTCCATCGTTCGCTGGCTTTTGGAGTGTCCGATTCGTGAGAAAGGAAGGACAAGTGAAAAATTTATTTAGACCAACGTTGTGCCAACTCTTTTATCAGTTTGATTAAGGTGACGAGAGAGTGTATTGTGCGCAGCAGAGAGGGGTGTGCATAACAATGAGGACGTGACAAAAGAGGGAGCTTGCAAAGCGTAAGGAGACAAGAGTCGAGAAGGAAGAATGTGACACAGAGAGCAAGAGAGGAAACAAAGGGAATGTTAATTCGAGTGTTATTCGTTAAACTAACACGTAGAACGGAAGGAAGTCACCCCCAGCCGCTGACGACTATGAGACTGGTACAGGGGGTAGGCAGAACTTGGCTCTCAGACCTGGAGGAAAGAGCCTCAAGGAAATTAAGGAACGAGGCGCGCGAGGAATAACGGGAGAGCCCCATGGGTGCGCAGACCCGTTCAACACCGACACCTTCCTTCTCTCCTCATTCCTCTCAAATTTTACATAGCTCTGCCTTACGCATAAAGAGTTAATCGGCAAGTTAAATAAACCAGAGACCGCGTTTCAAGGATTTTAGCTCCATCAGGTACTAAGTTGGATAGACGCTTTTCCTCAATCATTATCCTCCTCTCTGCTTTCTATATACATACACCATACACCCTCGCGATTTCGTGCCCATACACACACACATACATACATATATATTTACATACCGTATCTATATGCGTCCTCATGTCGTAAGATTTCGTGTCCTCTTCGTCAAGTTTATCCGTTATTTACTTCAGGGAAATAAGGTCGTCGAAACTTGGTTCAGAAACAAAGTCGGTTAAACTTCTTTGTAACTGTATATATAATAGATATATATTGGGTTGGTCCAAAAACAATTACTATTGTTTTTTTTTCGCGGACAAGGTAGTTCTATCGTTTTAAACAATTTTGCAGATTTATTTTGAAAAATTGGAAGCCTTAGTACTTATAAATGATAAGCCTCCTGCAAAATTTCAGGGTAGGTTATTTATTGAATTAATTATCGAGATATTAATTATTTGAAATCGCTCATTTTCGTGATCAAAACATAACGATGATACGATAATTCTTACTTTCGCTCGCTTTAATATTGAATCTATTTATAATGAATCGTGAGATTTTTGCGAAAAATGGAACTTAAATAAAGTATATTCCTACGAATCTTATCGTTTTGAATAAAATTGGGGTTATCGACCTATTTTTTAAGAAAATCGTTGTTAAACATGAGCATTTGCTTGAATATTTTACGGATATCTTGGTGCGTTTTACCATATTAAAATTGTCGCGTACAATCGCCGAATTCAAACGAGGCCACAATTGTCACACATTGCATCTTTAAGTTTTCTTTATCAATTTTGTTCGATGAGTATGCACATATCTTCCTATCTGGGTTTTCTCAAAAAAATTTTTGCTAATTACTTTTATTTTAACTTGGAAAGCAACGTATACTTTTTTGATTACGTAACGTTTTGAAATTTTGAGATTATTAGCCTCGAGTACTACTTAAACCGTTGATAATTAGTTTTTGATGTTGCAATATTACTGGTAAATATTTAAATTTCAATTTTTTTGACAATACATGAATTTCTTTATTCGTTTCTATTTTTTTATAATGATTAAATGATTTTTGACTAGTCTGCAGCGATAAGACTACCTTATTATCTTCCGAATAATAAAAAAAGATGTCATTCCAAATTTTTAGAAGTGGCGATTATCAATTTTTTATTTCCCATTTAAATAACATCCGAAAAATGTTTTTATGTTCAAAACTTTGTGGCTCGATAACACGAGTACGAGCGTTACTTTTTCGAATTTCTATTCTCTTTTTTAATTTGAAATTTCTGAAAATAGTAACTGAAAATTTTATTTTCAAATGAAAATAAAATTCTAAAAAGTACATACTGTATCCCACCGCGATGAGTATCAAACGACATTTTATCAAACCCAGCAATTTTTTACAACGGGTCAAAATAGTATGAATAAAAATAAAATTTAATAATTCAATATTTTATTTTATGCAGATGAATACTTCAATAATTCATAGTTTCCGAATTTATTAAAATGGTGCCTCGAACACCGAGAAAGAATTTGACCCATTGGAAATGAGATTAAAATTAATGTTGTTAATATTTACTATTAATGACGCAAGCTGCATGTATTAGCTATTTCGGACCAAAGAAGTAATATCATAACTCCGTAATGTATCTTGAAAATGCAATGTTTTTGCGGCAAAAAAAGGATCACATATACCGGAAATGGTGAATGTTCACTGAAAATAAATGTCAGGAAATTGTGCGCATTTAATTTCCTATACGAAAATTAAACTACCTAAATTGTATTTACAACCTAATATAACCGAAGGCACATGGACTGCCCTTTTCTTCTTATCCTGACAATTTCCGGGAAACACTTTCAAGAGACAGCCTTTCTCTTCCTGGGTCCAGTTTTTCTCTTGAAACAGAAAAGAAATCAAAAAATTTTCCGCCTGACATATTCCTCTCTCTAGTTCTGGCTACTATACACGAGCCAATCTACTTGATCTTGATCGGAAATGACAAACATCTTTTTTAACATGGTGTTATGTACCATAACGAGCCATAAAATTTCCCATGAAATTTCATACATTCACTGTTTCTATTACAATGTAAATACAGAATTTTTTAATTTGTAATTACGAGAGAAAAGTATGTAATTTTGTCTAATGTCAAGAACAAAAAATATATCAGTTTATATGAATATTTCCATTAAGGTGGTAATCGCTGAAAAAAATCGTTCGTTCAAAAAAAAAATTCTCTAAAATTTGCACAAATCTTCTTTGATTTCATGTTGAAATATATGTCAAATTTTATGAAGCTTCACCATCTAGTAATCGAGATATTAATTGTTGAAAATCATCACATTTTTTTATCTCTCATAAGAGCCCGTATTAAAAGTGACAATTTTTAAAAATAAATATCTCGATTACCATGTATGACAAAGCATCTTTATATATTTAGCATATCTATTAATATATAGTGTCAAAGAAGATCAGTATAAATTTTGAAGAAATTCTCAAAAGCCTCAAAAAATTTCAAGTGATAATTTTACATTTAGTTAATAACACGAATTTTGAATAGAGTGTCAAACGACTCCAATCTTAAGGATGTTGTGTTCAAAGTCGAAAATGATGGAAAATTTCTGACAATTTTACATAAAATTATAAATATAAGTAATAACATCTCTAAAAAATTATGTAAAAATTTCACGACGATTAGGAAGCTCCTCATTAAGATATTAATTGTTAAAAATGGCTATTTTTGTACCTTCCCATAAGAGCACATGTTTGAAGTTGCAATTTTGTATAATAAATATCTTAGCAACGAGCTTCTTAATCAATGTGAAATTTTGCACTGATCTTTATATAGCGTTAAAGAAGCTTCATCTAATTTTTCAAAAAAATTTCATCATTTTTTTGTACAATCGCATAGAGAGTAGACCTGTCATTGGATGACCTTAAATTTTAAATATGATTTCCTTCAGTTGATCAGCAGCAACTTTTCTTAATACATTTTTACTCTCGAACGACTTCGTATGGGGGAAAAACGTTGACAAACATTTTATTTTTTGCTCTACGGACTCAACACCCTTAATCCCAAAATTATTCAATCATATCAAACATATTGGGATCTGTCGAATGGCGATATGACATCTGGTGGCAAAAAAACGAGCTATACTTAGAGCAAATTCTCTAATAGTATAATTATACATATTATGCGATGTTTATAATAAATAGTTATTAAATTATTAATAAAAACAGAATCAGTGAAGTTTATTCGACAGAAAAAGCAAATAAACATGAAGTACAATGTGAGAGATTGAGGGAATTCATCAAACAAGCAGATGGAGGTTGAAACTGACAGGACTGTCAACGTCACTTCGCTGACTCCAATAATTTAACCAGATTTTAATATATGTGAAGCCTCAAAATTGCGTTTACGTTGAACAAAATTGCATTCTTTGAGATTGGTGCCAGGTACCAGTCCAGTCACAAATTGCACATGTATTTACCATCCATTACTATACATATGACTCCATATCATGATCCTCTTATGGTCGCCATGTTTTTTAAGCTCCACCCATTTGACAGATCCTAATACAAGAAACGAGTACTGCATGCTATAGAATATTACGAATATTCGTTAATTTTTATCTTCTTCATATGATAACTCACCAAAAGCCTTGGAATTTCGTACATTCATCTTTCCAAAATTTCTGTAACTATCAGCTTTTTATGTATAGATCTCTGCACACGTGTCACTCATTCTACCTTATTTGCTTTAACACGCTCGCTACATTTTCATTGATTCCTTTTTTTATTACTCTAAACCCCTTTTTTCTTCGAGAGTTTTCTTTTATTTCGGGAGTACAGCGCGCAAAGCACGTTTGGCAGCCACTTACCTCATTTCCTGATGTATCGTGAGACAGAACGAGAGCGAAAGAAAGAGAGAGAGAGAGAGAGAGAGAGAGAGACATATATAAAGAACGGAAAGACGATCCCGCAATATAGGCATTTACCATTTCCGTACAGTCGCGTTTTGCAGCCTTCGCCAGAGCCTGAACTCTCGGAAATCTGAACCCCTCTTACCTCTCGCTCGACAGCAGAATCGTAACATACGGTTTTTCTCCAACAGTGCGGTAGTCTCAACTCACATTTCTACATCTTCTCGCTCGTCTCCCGATTTCCGCCACCGTTTCTCTCATCCCCGCGACGTGCAATATCTTTCAGTACTTTACAATTTTTCTACCTTTTCTTTTGTATCCCTCATCGCAGATCATCGGCGTATGGGTGCAGACCAATTTCCGGATTCAAAACCGAGTCTTCTCACACACTTACACACCAATATCCGCATCCAAGGAGTTCGCCCGACGTTCTCTTCATCTTCCACTTCCGCCCGCCTCTTTTCGCTTGTTCACTCGTCTCTCGTCTTCGTACTCGCAAGTTTTCGCCGTTTCTCAGTACTTGACATCCCTCACCGCGACAGTTCTCGCCTCCTCGTCATTCCCCTCGTTCCTTTCTGCTTCCAGAGCGGGTTCATCGCCAGAATAGACGACGACTTGACGTTCGAGGACTAAATGCTTCGCGTACTTCAACGATCGCTCTCGCTCTCTCTCTCTCTCTCTCTCCCTCGTCCTTATTTCCTTCCCCCTTCCCCCGCCCCAGCCCCCGACGAAAGTTATTCTCGATTAAGTTCCTTACCCTTACCACCGCGCGATTGAACTATCGAGAATCTGGTTACGATCCTTCCAAAGGTTCCCGATAAAGCGCGCGCCCGGAGCATGCAATTCACCCACAAATGTCTCCGACCCCGTTGCTACCTGTTTTCCTTCTCTCAACAATTCTCTGTATATTTCTCTCTCAAGGCGTGCACGCGCTCCGAGCTCTCTGGCTAAGATGCGCAAACGAATCCACAGCCAAACCGCATTATCCTCAACTTGTTTCGATGGCTTTATAAATATTAACCAGGGTCTCCCCCGATCAATATTCGATGAAAAGGACTTCCCCGAGGAAATCCGCGCGATACGCAAAGTATAACGAGTCCTGTTACCAAGCTACGACCAACGTTCTTTCAATTATTGAGGAGCCTTGGAAATTTTGTTAATTCGACTGTGATTTTCCCTCGCAAACGAGCATGCGCGCTCGACTGGGCGTAAAAAGATTCCAAATTAAAAATCTATAATTGGAACTATTTTCCCCATATTTTCATTCTCGTTTGTGTAAATATTTCGAAAAAGTTAAAGATAAAAAACGTTTACTTTTCATTATTTAAATCGAGCAATATTCATTTTCATTTTCGTTTGTGTAAATATTTCGAAAAAGTTAAAATAAAAAATGTTTACTTTTTATTTTTTAAATCAAGCAACATTCATTTTCATTCTCGTTTGTGTAAATATTTCGAAAAAGTTGAAGATAAAAAACATTTACTTTTTATTATTTAAATCAAGCAATATTCATTTCCATTTTCGTTTCAGTAAATATTTCAAAAAAGTTAAGATAAAAAACGTTTACTTTTCATTTTTAAAAACAATCAATATTCATCGATTGATCCAATTTTACAATATAAACAGAAAGATTTTCAGTGACCCTTTGGTACAATGCACTCTGTTAATTTTATTAAGTGCACGCAATAATTTAACGGTGATAGTGGATTGCAGACTCTTGAGAATCTTTTATTCATTTCCCATTCGTTTTACTCCTGACATCCCGTAGGGTTCTGCACTACAAGATAAGAAAATGTTGAAAATAGAAAATAATAATAAATGAATAAAAAAAAGTGTACAAATAAAACTGCTGAAACACTTTTGTTTCTTTTCTCTTTTTTTTAATCTTCTAACAATGTATTTCATGTACTTGCGTGATACAATATAATATTTCACCCTTGACATCTACATCCTTAAAAAAGAATATACTCGCTTATTCTTACGGTTACACTTATCTGTATTCTTTTAACCTGTATTCACTGTTTACCTCTGATATTATATATGTATATGCATATTAGACTGTCAGTTATGTGTTGGGGTGTATACCAATGTCTTTTTAAATATTTTTTATCGCTTTTTTCGATCACTCTACAAATCAAATTTTTTTTCTCAATTCATGCTCTCCCTAGACGCTTTTTTATACCGCCTTCTTCCAGTCTCTTTCTCTCTTTCACTTTCTCAGAAAGTGTACATATAATTTCGAAATATCATCAACATTTTTAAATATTGGCGAAATAAGATCATTTTTATAGCGAAGAGCTATTTATAGCGAACAGTTTTCAACATTTTTCTCATTCTTTTTCTTTTCGTTAAGCTATTCTCATTTATTTCGCTCGTATACTGCGAACACACATAACTGAGTGGCATAGCAAATTAGAATATGATACAAATTAGTATAAATGGCAGTCTCTTCATGAATAATATACGTAGGTGAAACTTTGATTCAAGGTAATTGATGCACCATTGTATAAGTTCACATTTTGTTAAAATTTTCCATAAACTTTCTTTAACGTCGTATGCACATGTGTGTTAATTATTAAGAGGTTTCACCACGCAGAAGTCGAGATGTTTATTGGTAAAAATCATATTTTTTTGCATCCTTCCATAAGAGCGCACGTTAAATATTGCGATCTTCAACGATATATATCTCAACTTCTATACATGGTGAAGCTTTTCAAAATTTTGCACACAATTTTTATACAACATCGAAGAAGCTTTGTTTAGTTTTTTTTCTTAAGTCTGAACTAATTTTTTTTAAATTTTGTTAATTACATAGCAAACACACGTCACCTTGAATGGCCTTGTATTTAAATAACGTTTTTCTTTAGCCAATTTGCAACAACTTTTCTTCATGAACATTTTTACTCGCAAAGCATTTTTTGTGAGAAAAACTAAGACGAAAATTTGTGGTTTTGCTGCCATGACCATATCACCTTGGAGGTTTTCTTGCGTTTAATGATTTTAAAGATAATTTCTTAAAAAATTGCGTAAACATTCCTTAGCATCGTACTCAAGAGTGTGTAAAATATTAAATATTGAAAACCACAATTTTTCAGAGCTTGCCATAGGAGCTCATGTTAAAGTTGCTATTTTTAACATTAAATATCTCGATAACTAAACGGTGAAATCATCTCAAATTTTTCCAGCATTTAAATGCATTGGTGAAGAACGCTCACATGGTTTTTCAAAGTAATGCCATATATAAAAAAAACCCGGGACTTTGCCTTTAGTTTACATGGGAAAAAACGCTTAGCGCAAAAACCTCCTTAAATGAACGAAAACGTATTTATTGGTAAAAAGACTATAAGAGTATTTATTGACAATGAATATGAGTGTTCGTACGATAGACGTGTAAAAATGAGTAAAGTTTGGAATAAACTGCCAGCTGTCGATATTTTTGACAAAACAGCAAAGTACGGCCGTTTTGTTCCATGCGCGCATCAGACATAACGTTGGCTACGTATACCTTGGGCTGAAAGTTTGAGTTCATATTTTCCGGTTGATGCAAAAGTTAAAGACGAAGTCGTGCTTATCGCGAGAGTGTTCAACCCAAGGTTCTCACCAGGCTTCACGTGATTGCCAATTTGCCAGTTGCCTTTTATCCTTAACCTGGTACTCCGCGATACCAAGGAAGCACTTTCCTCAACTTGGATTTCCAACGGTGGTTTCGACTATCGAGAGAGAGAGAGAGAAAAAAAAAAGCAAGACTCCCCCGAATAAGCTCTCACAAAGTCGGCTCTGCGTTACTTTTGTATTTGTGCACGTGCGAAACGGAGGAAAGAGGAGAGACTTGGAAGTTGATAATGAAAGAAAGAGGTTCATGTAACTCTTTCCGTCGAGATCGGAAAAGGCCACGTGACCACAATTTCGATGTTAGAAAGCCTCTTGCTTCGTTTGACGTATAAACTTTACGGATCAGAGTTATCCCAGGCGTGAAAGTAATAGCGTTATACCTTCGAACCGGCCGTTGTTTCGAAGTTAAAATTGTTGCTCCTCTCACTTTACCCAATAACTCCTTCAACTAAATTCCTTCGAACAGAGTCTCCACTTCAAAATGTTAAGATGCCCAGATCGGAATTGTCGATAGTTCAAATTTATTGTTTGCAATTTATAATTCAAAATACTTTATTCTCGAGCACTTTATGCAACTTTAAAGTTATGTAACTTCGTGTGAAGGGAAAAGCAAACTTTATCGAGACACATTGGTTTATGTTTCATAATCGAATATGATCATATTGGATAAGTATCTTGATAACTTTATTTCGCTCATTTTCGTAGTAAATAATCCAATCGTCTGCTCTATTTCCATCATGAAAAAAATCTCTGTTAAATTATCGTCACTTATATCTGTTTTTATTTTTTTTTTTCATATATCGTAACGAGTCCATGACGAAGTTGTTATTTTTTTAAAAAGTAAATCCAATTTTACACTTCGGGATTTTTTTAACTTAATAGTAATGTCGCTTGGAATAGAAAATCGAATTTCCTCTTCGGGGTAGATATTGGATTTCAGAAGTGATAAACTTAACAGAAGAGGTTTGGAAATACCAAAATTCAAGAAAATAAAAACCCAGTCTTCGTTAAATCTTTTTTACGTTACGCATTGTATATGGTAAAATTCTTGGGGTAGATAAGGAAAAGGAAAAGAACGAGAGGGAGGAGAGTCATCGATATCGTTGTTGATCTTAAATATACAATTATCGATGGATATATGGATTACTGTAATATCGCAGAAATGTCAATCTCATCCCATTATGAAGAACATATCAAGAATATGTCACATTTTTGTATACACATGTGAGACCACTTGCTTTTCAGGCGATTATCTTTCGTCAATGAGTCCTTCCCAAACATTATCTTCTCCTACAAAAATGCACTGAAAATAAAACACTTAGTTGTTTTATTCTTTCCATGAGTCGATCAAAGCTTTTTTACCTCTTATTCTGAAAATATATTTTAATTGGAAATAAATTTGATGTACTATATCGATCAAATGTAAATTCGCACAATAATTTTTGGAAAGAATATGTAATTGGAGATCTTTTGAAATATTTCAATCTTTCAGAGTATAACGAGAAAGTTTCAATAATGGGGATAAAATTTACGTATATGGTACGCGTTCACGGTATACGATTTTACGAAGCTCTGGAAGTATTGATGGTTGTAGAAACGTAATCAAGAATAGGATATGATTCAATGGACTCGAGTGCTGCTTCCCAGAGTATTGGCAAAAGCTATATCGTACATTTTCACTCGGTCCTTTGAGCTGACATTTCGCAGGAGAAGAGTCCCGTGGCGAGACACTTCGCCTAATCATCGAGGAGATATCCGACATCGATCCAGCTATGACCGTAACTCAAAAGTCTCGCTCTCTCGCTAAGGCGATGGGTGAGATTCTCCATGCATTAAACTGGCGCACGATGGCAAAGCAGAGATTGAAGCATCGGTAGTACGAAAACTCATTTCACGTTAACGCATATATTACCCTGAACGTCAAACGATATTCTCGCAATACATTCATATATTTTTCATAAAGTATATTCATACGTATGATGAGAGCTACGATATTTCACATTTTTATCGAGTTAGAAGAGTTTGCTTCAAAAGAAGCAAAAAAGGAGGAAACACATTTAGAAGGCATATCTGTATATATTTAGGAATTGGTACATATTTCATGCAGAAAACGAAATTCGCATAAGAAGCTTTTCTGCATGAATGACAAAAAAGAGATGCATCCACTGTGGTATATTTTCCATGGCAGTCGTACATTGGAAAAATATTCTCAGGTTGAATTTTCATGAAATTTTGCTCTTCCCAATCTTTATTTCTATCTCGCTGCTCAACCGGTCGAAGGAACGATTGTCCTGATATAATATCGTGGAGTAAAAAGTGTACCGTTATTAGTTCTTCGAGTGAGCATCAACAAGAGAAAAACCCAATGAAATCCCATGGAATCCGATGAAATTGTGGTAATCTTGAGACGCAGGGGCTGAAAGTTTATTCTTTTCTCTTCTCATGCAATGCAATCGATGAAAATGAACCGAGATGGATCAACGTGGACGAATGAGTTCGAATATAAGAGCAGAAGAGTCTTGGATGGATAAAAAACTAAGGTCGAATAATATGTTTATATACATATATATATAAAAAAGAATGTACATGTATTTCAAACGCCAACGTCTGATATTACAGCGACCAACTTTCGTAGACTTATCGCAAGTTCAATCCGAAAAGTTCGACGAACTATTCTCACGAATGTACAGTCCATACGCGCGCGCATGTGTGTGTGCCTGCCGAGAGAGCTCGAAACCAAAGTCCACGAGGAGAAAAAGGGAACAGTGAGAAAATGGCGAAAGAAGAGATCGAAACGACGAATTCTCGCACACGCGAGAAACAGAGCGAAGGAGAAAGTAAGAGGTAAGGCGAAAGAGAAAGAGAGAACGAGGGAGAAGATTCTGCATCCGGAATAAGTGGTCGGGTTCGACTCTGGGAAAAGTTTTACACGGGATTTACCGTTCTCTCTACCTCCCCTCTTTCTTTTTCTCTTCTTCCAGCGCCTTCGTTCACTTTTCCGTAGCGAGAAATTTTCGGGATTCCTATCCCTCGAATCCCCAGTGTCATACTCGAAGATAAAACGTGCTCAGACTTTGCGATAGTTTGTATCGTACCGTGTGGGTCCCGTGCATAACTATATATATATATATACATACACGCGAGTTTAACGCGCAGAGTGCGGATTAAAGTTCAAGTTTTCAGTAGAAACAGTATCCTCTACGCTTAATCTGCAAGTTTGTAACGATCCTTTCATTCGTCTCTATTTTCATTGCTGTTATAAATATCGTGTGATTTTAACGTCGGTAAACGTGTGTTCGGAAAAGAAAACTTGACAAAGTTGCTGCCACTCAGTTATCACTCCTTTTATTAATATGGTTATTTGCTCATTCACTTTGTTCAAACATTTTATTGTTTTATTACTTCATCATTGAAAATGATCTAATTAGCGTTGACTAAAAATTAATTAAATTAAAGAGAAAAAAGAATGTACGAGAGAAAGAGATAAAAATAAGGCGGAGTACGAAAGGGTGCCCAGTGCCTCTGACCCAGTATTATCGCCATCTTGGTATCACTTGGCGAACGACCAAATTAAACGAACGAGAGAGAATGCTCGAGATATTTATATGCGCAGCTTGGACTATACGTTTATATTTAACATGATCCAACTTTGTCGGAACTCGCAAAATTGTGCGACGTTGTCATTAGCTCTCACGCAAATCGCACACACCCACGCATATCCCTTATACCCTGTAGAACACGCCGACACTTACGTCTACGAATCTAAAAACATACTATTATCTTATGTCCTTCTATTTCTCACCCTTTTCTCTCCTTCGATCTCTATCTCTCCCCGTTTCTCACCATATTTCATTTTGTCGAGTCGTCCACAGCTCGCATGTTTATTATTTTATTATTCGAGGTATTTTCATTGGTATCCTGTTACTTCCACATATAATCGATCATCACACTTTCATTAAAACTGCACACTAGCCATTTTGACGAATATTATTAGGCTGCGCTCAGCGATCATTCTCTCTGCATTCTCGAGTGAAATATATTCCTGCAATGAGCACCAATTCGCATTTTCGGTCAAACCGTCCATTCTCACCAACCTCGCGCGCACTCATTTCTCCGCTCTTGCAATTTCATAAATCATTATAAGGTGTTTAAAAAATTGATAATTTTTCCAGTCACTATGTGCGCCTTAGTACGGATTGTTTTGAAATCGTTGGTAAGTGTCAAGCCAGAGATACACTTAACAATTATCTCTGTTAATAAAACCATTCGAGCGTAATTGCTCGTGATTACAAGAATAACATACACTTACGTGGCTAACTAAAACCGGTTTCGATGGTACACATTATTCCATAAACGACAAGATCAGTCGCATTAAGATACTTCTGCGTTAATTAATCCAGTAAGATAATGACCCTTTAATGGTACATATCGGGCATTCTTCATTGCAGTCTTCATTGATTTTCTTTTTTCTCCAAGTTCTTTACATTGCGAATCACGCGGAGATTGACGAAAGAAGTGCATATTCGTCAAAATTTATCGCTAGATTAAATGGACAGAGCCTGGAATCGTGAAACACAGTGTACCATTATAGAATTTTTCAGTCATAGAAATTACGTACTCACTCATTCACTTTGAGCCATGTACATATATATATATATTATATTTTCATCCTTAATTTCTATATTCCGAACACAAACACACCTCTCTTTCCGAACTCTTTACGCTTTTACTCACTTTAATCTTATACTTGAATGCATTTACACTTTGAGCTTTCGAGGTTTATTATAATACAGTCCTACTTTAAAATTTGTCTCAATGCAGTGTGTTTCCAATAGCTCGGATGCTCTTTGTTCCTCTGGCACACACTTGTCACTCAATCGCCTAGGAAACGAGTTGTCGATTACGAAATAGGCTCTTTTCCCTTGCTTTATACTTATTTCATGCCACGCGATAAACGACGAAACATAACCTTGATTATGATTTTGATAAAACGCGAGGCGGTGTATAAAATAAATAGATGATATCGAAATTCATAAAACTGCTCGTTGGGGGGGGGAGGATCGAAATAAAATAAAGCTTTATGGAAGAGTTGCTTGAATGGGGCGCGGATGAGTAATTCGATAGTGGCCATCAACGAAGGTGCTGCCAGAGAGTATATGTCGCCATCATCGGGCAGAGGTCAATCGAGCATCCAAAAGGTTCTTCGGACACGCTCGTTCTCTGTCCCGTTTGGCTGGTTAGCTTGTTGCACGCTCCCTGCCCCGCTCGTTCTGCGTCCCTCGCTCTTCTTCTCATTCTCAAACACAGCCAGGTCATCATTGTGTTGAAGCATTGGAATAGTAGATTATGTGTTCGATCGTAAATGCGTTGCCGCAGATGTTGACCGGACTATGTAGCAGATACAGCTAACGCGGCAGATCGATGACGGGCGACGTCGTTTCACTTGTCTTCTCGTCTGCGCGGCTTCCAATGCACTCGCTATTCATCGGGACGAAGCCAACGCTGCTATGAACACGTTGGCTCAATTCTCTCAGGAACGCACGCGTTACGTACGTAGAAAGAGCCGACAATGGTCACCGCACTTCCTCTTTCGTCTATCACTTTACTTCTCCCGGTTAGCCCTCTTCTGTCTTCCTCTCTTTCAACATTGCAGCTCATTAAGGTAGTTCTATCGAAAAATCGTTTTTTTTTTGGATTTTGTCAAAAATTTGCAAAAACCTTCTTTGATACAGTGTGCAATTATAAATTAATTTTTTTGTCATTGTTGTAAATATTTTAAAAAGCTCGATAACTTGAAATCGTTGATCAAATTTTCAAGAAAACATTTTCTGTTGGCGCATCTATAGAATGTTCATTTTCATAATTAGTATCGAAGGATTTTTCCTGTAAGCAATTAACACTCCATTTTCCTTGTACCCATGACCCTCGGCTAAGGCTAAGCAGTCAGAGTCACAGTCATAGTCATAGTCACAGTTGCAGTACAAGTCGAAGAAAAAGTTCTGGTATTCGACGAGATAAGTTACCAAACACTGCGTTTTTTCTTACAGTGATTCTCTTACAGTAATAATACTGTAAGTAGTGAGTTAAATAAATTAAATTGTATCCATATTCCTCTGTTAACTTATTCTTTACCGAGTCACCCCTCAGCCGCCAAAGTATATTCAATTTTAAGAGGTTTCACTATGTAGAACTCGAGACACATTTATTGTCAAAAATCAATATCTTCTGCAGTCTCCCATAAGAGCACGAGTTAAATATTGTGATTATTAACTCTAGATATCTTGATTTCTGGGTAGTGGAATTTGTTGAAATTTTGCACAGCTCTTAATTGTACTTCAAAGAAGCTTCCTTTAGTTTTTCAAAAAAATCCTGAGATTATGATTTTTCAAATTTTAATACATACGTAACAAGTACAGGTCACCTTGGATGACCTTGAATTTTGAATATACTGTTCTTGAATCGATTTGCAACAACCTTTTTTAATAAACTTAAGCTGAAAAACCACATGGTATGGAGATAAATTTAGATTAAAAACTTTTGATTTGGTTGTACCGATAGAACTACCTTAAATGATCCCACGTTAAATTTCAACTCCATACTCAACCCCCTTGCGTTATGCGGACATTATTGTTGGTCTCACTCAACGTTCAAGTATCCGACGTCATGTCAAATCAAAAAGCATTCACCTCTGTCCATATTCTTCCTTTTTTCTCGTTTTTTTTTTTAATATAAACGCAGTATCCTCGAGAGACCAACATGTAAGGGCTAATTCACTTCATATTTATCTACGAGCATCCAATGAGTCAAGACTATGCAAATAAATGGAATTCACGAATGTCATTATTCGAAAAACGATATTACGAATTTCCTGGCATTACATAATGGTTCTTATTGCACTTGGACTGCGATACTCGTTACGCGTAATGCGATATTTTACACCAGTTGATTCGAACTGTGGAATATTAGCGACCGATAATATCCCTTGAAAAGAGGTGATAATAGTGCGATGGGCATAAAATAATTCCGAGGTTATCAGTGAATCTCGAAGGATTACAAGGGCCCTCAGACATCCATCGCATCGCCGACGTAACCCTCGTCAGGGCTTTCGGGATGATCGGGAGGCCGAGCACCCTCGACTCTGGCGGCGACCGCGGCCGCAGCTTCACGGGCTGTCTTGCTCATGAGAGATCTTGGTGACAAGGGCGTCGGCTCGCCCCGGTAAGCGGCTGGCGGTGACGGGATAAAAGGTACATCGGGGAGTACGACCGGTGAGACCGGGGAGACCGGCAGTTGAATCGATTGCACGGTGGATGGAGACTTAACGATGGGTTGATGTACCGGATATGGATAGCCTTCGGCAGTGTATCTGGTGTCGCTTCTCGCCAATGCAGGGTCATAGCCGACTGTGCGAGCGAGAAATTCAGCCTCACGAGTGTAACGAGCTGGCGGTGCGGCCGCGGAACCCTCGGTAAGTCGCTGTCTCAAGCGGGGCAGTGTGCTTGATGTGTTGAAGGGTATTTTTGGTAGACCGAAGTTCAATGGGTAACCATCCTTGTCGAGGTAATTCAGGTGCGGTAGATTCGGACGGGGATCTGACGATACCGGGTATCTCATTGTTTCATAGTCAAGAGGCTGCGACGATTGCTGATGCGCTTGTTGCTGATGATGCGGACGTTGCTCACCGATACCGGTTATCGATGGACCCAGCTGCTGATGATAGATGCTGTAAGTCTCTGGTTCGTTAACTCCACTCTCCGGAACCTCATTTATCAGATCCGGCTCCGTAAGATACTTGGGTACTGGATAAGACTTTTCAATCGGCACTCGTCGCTCGAGCGATGCATTTCTTCCTATTGCATCTCGATCGTTGTACATCGGCTGCTGCTGATGATCGAAGTTTAAGCTTCCACCTCCACCAACAACGCTGCCACCCATACCCACAATGCCACCCACACTTATGCCAATCCCGCTACCACCATTATTTGCACTTTTCCTCGGTAAGGTCGCGCAAACGTCCTTCGACAACGGTGTCACAACTTTACTTTGCGATACTAATGATTTAGTGTTCCTTTTATGATCCCTTCGTCGTTTCGTGTAGATCAGAACACTAGTGATAACACATCCAAGTGCCAGTAAAGTACCGACCAGGGCACCTGCAGCAATTGCGGCCACGTAACCAGTACCTGGATTATCATCCGGCGCCTCTGTGGTACTTTTTTCTTGAAAGCGTACTCTCAGCGAGAGATTCGCTTCAACGAAACCAGCTGTGTTTTCCGCTATGCACGTGTACGTTCCCTCATCGCTCTTCTCAACATTATATATGTAGAGGACACTCGTAACATTTTTCCGGTCACGCTCTTTGTGCACGTATCTGCAATCATATAAAAAACGTGATATTGATGCAATAAAGGGCCAATGAATACCACACTTACGGCAAGCTGTTTCATATCATTCACTATGCGACGTACATAAAATAAGGTCAGACTAGAAAATTTCAGATGCTACATTTTGGCATCTTTTTTGTTTCCTTACAAAAATGTATATAGTTTAATATATCTTCAATAAATATTTTAAAATGAACAAAAATTTTCATGAATCTTTAATTGTTGACAGTAATTTTTAAGAAGCATACTTATATATTGGAACCTTTATATCAAGATCGTGTATTTTGTAGTATGATTAATTGAGAATGTATAGGTCATATAATTCTAGCAAAAAATTATTTCATATTATCAACGATTTGAACATTTTCACAATTATTTACACAATTATTTACACAATTAAATAAGAAAAGTTGTTGTAAAACGTTTCGAAATAATGTTTTATAATAATTGGGTACTTTTACAAAAGAATTTTAAAAACTCACAAAAATATTATATTTGAAAATTCATAATGACAAGGAATGTACGATCTATAAGGAGCAACGCTAAATCTTAGCAACTTGAAAGTTTGATAATTTCTGAACCATTCAGTGAAACAATTTCAAATCAGTTATGAAATTTCTTTATACAACATACCAAAAATTTATACGATTCTCATGTTTCAAAAGTATCTCTTATACATCCTTAATGAATGCCTTTAAAATTTTTACTGCTAAAGTTTTCTTTACGAAGCGATTTGAAGATAGTACAAACTATAGAGAAAAGTGTTATTTTCGCATTTCACGTTAGAAGCAAGAGTGGTCTTGAGGGAAAAAAAATATAAGGAAAAAAAAGTTAGAAAGCGATGAGGAAGAAAGCGGAATAACGTACGAAGGTTCTGCGAACCGAGAAACGGACAGAGTTTTTCTAGTATAGCTCAGAACCGGGGAACGAAAACGTCTAATGGCTGAACGTTCACCAAAACGCGGACGTCGGTACCGGCCCTGCTGAGCCAGCAGAACATCGTCCATTCTTTTCTCTATCACGCTGTACAGCCACGAATCGCGCGTGGCATATCCTGGGAATCCTCGGGACGATCACGATAAGAGAGAAAAAACTTAATGTTTCTCTTTGTCGTAAGAGCGAAGGGAAAAAGCGACTAAACCACGGAAAGCGGAGAGTGGAAGACGTTCTTGGCCTAATCCACAGACTGGGGCACAGGATTTCGACGTCCGCTTTCTTACATCGGGGAAGATAAAGTACATCTTAATGGCTTAAGGGAAATGAAATCTCTTGAAGAAAAATACACCTTCTTCCGGAATTTTGATAAAAATTTGGCTTCCGTACCAAATATGGAAGAAAACTGCATTTGATCATCGAAGAATAAGAATTTGGTAGGACAATGAATAAAATTACCTCATGTCAGATGTGGGTGAGGAGAAAGAGTCATTCTCGTTTTGTGGTTTGCACAGTTCTCCGTTGAACCACCAAGTAACCTTGGCCATAGGTATTGCGTAAACGTCACATTTGAGAGTGACATTAGCTCCCTCGTCGAGATCTAGTCGCTCCTTGAGGCTTATTTTCGGTAGACAAGCGAGATCGTTGAGCTTGACAGTCTTAATGGTGCGTCCCTGAAGTCTAGGCGGTGCGTTGCAGACAGGATCAGACTCCTGAGGTGCTGCGGGTGCGGATTCGTTGAGCCACGATTGCAAAGGTCGCAACAGACAGCTGCACAACCACGGATTGTTGTGCAGAGTTAGACCATGTAGATTACCACCGAGTGGCAGTGTCATATCCGGTACGCTCGTGAGCTTGTTGCTGTCAAGCCTGAGCCACTCGAGCGAATGAAGACCGTCGAAGGCATCCCGCTCGATACTGACCAACTGGCATTGACTCAATTCAAGATTCGTCAATTGAGTGAGCGTACGAAAAGCGCCACTGCGAATCACACTTATGGGATTGCCATTGAGTATGAGCCTCATGAGACCGGGGCAGGACTGAAATGCACCCGACGGCACGTCCGTGATTAGATTACCGGCAAAATCGAGCTCCACGAGTCCAGAGAGACCATCGAGAGCCTTCGGTGCCACTTCACTTATGTGTGATTTGCTGAGGTAAAGCCTTTGCAAATTGGTCAGGCCAAGGACACGAAAACATTCCGCTGGTAGACGTACTAGCCGATTGTGCGATAGATCGAGAACTTGCGTCTCCTCGCGGGCACCCTGGGGAAGACCGCTAAGGCTACGGTTCGCGCACTCCACCCACTCTTTGCCACCTTTCCACTTGCACGAGCAACGATCTGGACATGCGTCGACAAGCGTCGAGAGAGTCACCCAAGCAAGCAAAGTGCCCAAAAGCGCTCCTCTCCACCACCACGCCCAACCACTCGAACTCGACATCGCAGCTCGTCTGTTTTAACATTCGAACGACACCCACTTTTTTCTCGCCTATTCAATCACACTCGTTATATCACGAGGACACTGATTATAACTTGTTCACTATAAAATATCAAACGTTCTTTTTTTACGGTTGCTTTTCACTCAACCAAATACTTCAACTGTTCACCATCGTCTATCACTAAAAATTCTGTCAATCCCTTCAAATTTTGTAAGTGAATTATCTCATAACGCATTCCACATGGATTCCATAGCGACATCCTCCGTATCTGCACAAGGAAATCTGAAAAATAAAAAAAATATATATATTTTGTCATGTCCACATTAAGAATATATTTCATCAATCGAATTACTATTATAGACTAAACTGCATAAAGAATAGAAAATGCATTGCATGTATGTATTTGAAAGATATCAGTAGGATATACATGTGTATTATTGTAGTGGAAAATACCAAATTTATCGTAAAATAATTGCAGTTTCTCGATGACTGATGACTATTGAACTTTACCTCTTACTAACGGAGTTGTTGCATCAATGATATGCAATATGCATTGAAGGATTTCATTTTATCTCAATATGAAATTGAATATCCAGTACATCACGGATAGTTATATCCTCTTGTACAGTAACGTTTGTTCAATGGAATCGATGAAATAATTGGATTCTGAGAACGCCAATAATTCAACGAATGCAGAGTTTATTCCGCTATGTCACGGAAAGTTTCAATTCATTCCACAGAGTTTCGATTTCCTGGTACTGGAGCCACGCTGGACTTGCAGGAAATTTAGAGAGAATGATTTCGAAACAGAGAAAGTGCTCAGCTGTATAGCTATGTTTCTCTTACCAAAATCTATATACACACGACGAGGTCTGTAGGGTGTAAGAGTTTATATAAACCAGGGAAACTTATGACTTCATCTCTTGCTTTTTAAGAATATCAAAAATGTTGATTAAAAGAAAAATGTATCATTTTGGAATGAAACGAATGGAAAAGTTCCCAGCTACAACATCCGCATGAAAAAATCTGTCTTTACCGACCATTTAATGAAAATATTCGTAATTGAAAATTCGATTTTTAACATTGAGTACATACTTTTTATTTTCAAAAAGCAATTGTGTGCACATGAGTGACTCTTTATAAAAATTATTTATTATATTCATTAAACACTTTTGAATTGTACTTTTATATTAATTTTTTATTAACGATAAATGGTAATAAAACGTTACCCAGAGTTCTATGTAGTATTACGCTAAGTATTGACAGGTTTCCTAACCTTAATCAAAACAACAACTTTAATAAAAGTTTTTACGTTGTTAAATATACTTTCTGGATCACCACGATAATTCTTAATTCCTAAAAATTTGACCCTTTATTTTAGTATTCTCTAATTGCAGTAAAAAGCATGTTAAAAAAATTTGTAAAAAGTAATCAATATGACTTGGAAGACATCCTTGTAGACTATTTCTTTCAAATTCGAAACTACTATATAGAAATCTTTTCTCTTTTTCACTGTTACTCTTTATTTGACTACATGAAAACAATCTGGTGAAATATTGAATAAGTTAAATATCTGGCAGTCAGAAAGCAAATCAGTCGAACGGCAATTAAATATAGGATTTGCATACAATTCAGTAAGTTTGTATTAACCAGAAAGCACGAAGTTTATACCGAGATGTTTCACGCGTTTTCTGTAGTATACACTGTATGTATAGTTAATATATACACACGTCACTTTTTACTTGTTATGACTGTATTTCTGAACTTCCAAGTTCTTTACCCTTCTATTGCCTCGTTCCCCTAATTCCCCAGCTGATAATTTGTACCAAAGTGAAAATTGAAAATCTTGGCAGTGAGGATGAATCTCCAAGGAAGCAGGAAAATCTGCAAACTTCCCGTCTATATAGTGTCTTTCTCTCCGAGAAATAATGTGAAGAATAAACTATCTCATTCCTTCCTGCTGTAAAATGTAAAATCTTGCTTCCTTTTGTACAACATTGTTTCTAAATAGCAAAGCCATACATTCAAGCCAGTAATAATATACGAATAAATGTAATATATATTTTTATAATCCATTTACAAAGTGAGAATTCTATCTAGCACAGTAATAATTTTTAATTTAATTTAATTCCATGTATTCCATTGTGGAAACTTTAAAATAAAATTAAAGTTTGTATGGGTATCGTATCGAAATTATAGTATAAAGTTTCAATAGATTCGATGAAAGAAACATCCAGGGCGTGGATGCTCAAGGTACGTGGTCGGAGTGATAATCACACCACTCAAATCGATACAATACGGAACGAAAGTGTTACTACTTTCCACAAGTTAGAAAGAAGCAAACATCCGACGCTCCAAAAGATATTCGAGACTCGATGTAACAAAAAAGTATCTATACCGATGCTTATCATGTGGATTTCAAGTAAGAATCCAATTTTCCCGACTCTTCACTCTTTTACGGTACGACGATCGTATATTTTTGTGATTATATCAATTGGGAATATTGCCTTTATTATTTATTCCGTCGGAAGAAAACTCATCTGCCAAATGGCTTTCCACCGCGATTGTGCTCATTCATATTTACGAAAGGGGCTTCTGTCTTTCTCCCATGAGCCACAAGCAGCATCTGGATTCCGAGGTGAATGATTTAACGCGTTACATTTTCGATTCCATACCTTCGGTGTTTTTCTATTTATCTCTTTCTTCATCCAATTCCCAAGGACATTTACTACACACATACATATATATATATATATGCGAGGAATGATGAAGAACGTAACTTTGCAGTGGGTCGATATTCTCGTTGAGCTCTTCACAACCCAGAAACTCTCACCAGGATTACTGCAATTCATTACACAGATTACTCCCTTGACAGAGCTTTAACACTCGAACGATTCGTCTCGCCCGCTCTCTTATTCTACTAAAAGGAAAAAAAAAGGAATTTATAATACGCAGGAATGTTTGTCCCAGCTCATTTAATGTCACTTTTCCCATTCGCAAACTAATTTGTCTCTCCCTTCAGTCGATACAAAAAGCTTTCATACAAATTCTTGCAACATGCTAAAAAGTTGAATGAAAATTAAAATAAAATTGAGTCCAAAGTGGATTATTCGAATTTTATGAAAAACTGTAGAAAAATATTGTCCGAATTTGTGTCAAAATGAAATAATTTACATGGAAATTGATAATATGTTAAATAAAAGAAGCATGTGATTAATAATCAATGAAGATGATTAAAAAATACATTCAAGCTATTTAATTATGTTGGAGTCGTCGAGTATACCCACTGATAAAAAACGTCCACACGCAATATCAAATTTCAAGGCTGTCTGAAAGATTTTTCCTTTTTCTGTCCTCGTCCAATCAATTACCGCGACAATACTCGATAGAATTAAATTTTCTCGACGAACATAAAAAGACTCGATATAGGATCTTGAACGCCCACGAAGGGTAGACTTTTCCATTTTCCTACATTCAACCCTCCAACTTCATATTTTCCTCTCTCTCTCTCTCTCTCTTCGTTCTCACCCCTAGCCTTATTTTGCTCCATCTTTCTGGTCCCTCTTTCCCTCCTTGCTGTCTCTGTCACTCACTCTCCTGGTCTATTCTCGCACGGTGCTTGGCTCCACGAACCTCGATCTGACTCTTTTTCGCCTCCCTCCTCTCGACGTGCCCCGCACTGTACTTTTCTTCCTTCCCTTTTTTATTCATCGATCCGCGTGAGCCCGGAGACCAGGCTAAATCGGGCGGGCACACTCCATTTTCTCGCTCTGCGCCATCTCTCTCTCTCTCTTCCTCTCCCTCTTTCCGCTCTTTCCAAAATTCGCGTCTTATTTCGCCCGAGTCCCGATCGTTTATTTTCTTTTTGGATTGTGTATATCGAACGCTTTCGACTAGTCCAAATCCTCTCGCTTGTATTCACCCGAGTCTCACGAAAAGCTCGCTGAGAATTCCAGACCTCGCGGAACGGCGGAGAACACACGCTCAGATGCTTGTGTATCGACCTCGCAACCTTTGCCAACCCTCTTTACCACCACAGATCTCGAACCTCTTCCCGCATCGTACAGAATCCGAAGCCGGAATGAGAGAGGACCGCGTGTCCGCGACTTTGCTCTTTTTTTTTTCTCTTCAGAAGGAACGAGCTTTTCACCCAGTTGCTTCCATTTACTTTAATCCACTTCATTCGGTTTCTGTTTTTTTTCCTCCTTTCCCGTTCTTTTCCTTTATCCTTATATTTTTCTGGATTTTCAGATCTATATATGACACATCGAAAATATGAAGTTGGGATGCACAATTTATTCTCCAATGATAATTGTTAGTATAGTTCTGATTCGAGTCCTTATTAAATATATTTTTTTCTCTTATCCTAATTTGCCTCAATCTCTCCATAATGAAGAAAAAAAAAGCATCAAGTATTTTTCCTTTGAGAGTACAATCTTATGAAGTGGCTGTATAGAAAAGTGGAAAGCCTCTGGCTTGTTCGTATATATACAGTGAGATATAATTTAGCGGTGGAACGAGGCTCTTCGATGATTGCCCATTTCTTTCCAGAGCACCCTAGTACAACCCCTTGAAATCTCCCTCCTCCATCAATTACTTCATACATATGGCTCTCAAGGCCAACAAAAATTTAAGGAGCTCGGGGTTAAAAGGGAAAGAGAGAGTGGACCAATTCCTCAACATAATTCGCTCCGGTGGACCATAAAATTGCCGAACGCCAGAATCGATTAGCCACAAGAAGGAAAGAGAGTGTGAGAGAGAGAGAGAGAGTGATCGAGTAGTAAAGCAAATGAGAAACCTGACCTTGCTGATATATCTATAATCTTATTTGCACACTTTTATAAAGCTTGACAACGACTTTGCGGTACGATATTTCATGTATACATATATACAGTATATGATATCGTTTATACCTGCATCAGTTCTACATAAAATAGACGTAATCGAGGTAAATTTTTGAAAATGTGCACGTAAACATAAACTCAATGCAATTTGTGTGGCGCAGCATCCTCTCGTGTTTACGTAATTTTATACCATGAGAAAAGTGATACGCTCGTTTCCTTTTGTTCACGTGCTCATGAGAAAGTAGGCCACTATAAATATATATTCCATTCTATGACCCAGGCGTTGCTTCGTAGCTCCTCAATGGGTGATATTGTAAGGAAAATGAGTGAAGATTTTGAGATTCCGATTTGAGCTGTGTGCTTCGATAAGAGAAAAGAAAAAAAAACGATGGAAAAGAGGGAACGAGTGAAGGAGCATTCATGTTACCTTAACAATAAGGATATATTCAGATCAGCCCCTTGTTTTCCATATTGCAAAGTATAAACAGATCTTTCTTCCAAGATTTTCTTTTTTTTGGCTCGCAGCGAAGGAAGTCAAAGTCACTCCGCGGTAGTAAATGACGCTCCCCTCCGGTTTAGTTCGTCACGTTTTGAAAAATCGCTTTTTTCCTCGTTCCTCCGCCTCCCATCCACCCCTGGACCCGTATCCGCTCGAATAATGATCATACCTATAGGCCTCCGTCGAGGGCTTCCTGCGGTGGCCTTGTTCTCAGGCGCACTCGATTTTTCTTCCTCTTCGATCTCTCCAGGGCATCCGCAGATCTATAGCGCGAAATTCGTTTTTTCGGCGCACGTCGCACGCATATACATGTGTCTTTTTCTACCAATATCTATACAAGTTAGTCAAGTGACGAATATCTCTCGAGAATAGCAGCGATGTGAGGACCCCTCGACAGGATCCTTTTCCGCGTATATAATATATATATGTGTGTGTGTGTGTACAATGAACTAAAATTCGTATGTATATATGTACACAAGAGATATATGTACAGGAAAGAAGCCCTTGTTTACGGCGAAAGGAACCTCCCTTGCTCTAGACCCGAAACCCTTAATATCCAAGCAACGAATTTTCCTTACGCAAATGAGAAAATTCATTCTCCTCTGGCACAATTGAAAATTCAACGAGTATTCACGGGTGCGCAGAGAATTAAATTCGTGAAAACAGAGACAGAAACTAGCAGGTATTTCAGCGAAGAGCTCCGCTACCCCTCGATTTCTCGAAATCATGAGTTTTTTATCGTTCCCGAGGCAAATGAAAGAAATGAAACTTTGCCTTTCAGAATTCTCTTATCATAACGAGATTACTGAATTTTCTTTGAAAAATAAGGAAAGGAGCGAAACGCATGAGCAGACCATTCGAGAAGAGAACGCGTATAATAATACAAAAACGAGAAGAGCGAGAGACTTTTTCTGATGTCTTATTTCTTCGGCTGCAAACCTTATTTTCTCATCTCGATCCCATCCAGAGCTCTTTTTCTGGATGCCTACACCAATTGCTCAGGCTCCATTTACCTCGGGAGAACAAAATCCTAATGATTGAATAATCTCCATCCTCGAATCGACCAAAAATGGTTCAGCAAGAAAGAAAGAGGAGGACGAGATTGCGACAGGTTCAGACGATTAAAAGTTCCCTTAATAAATTTATTCGCGCGGAAAAGACAACATCAATTCGCTTTCCACTTATTTTAAGAGAAAAAAAAAAGAAACAAAAATAGCGAAAAGTGAAAAAAGAAATGAACAGCACGTGCAATGTAGAAGCAGTATCGTAGATGAAATGGCGGTTGAATGGAAAACGAACGAAGCGACGAGATCTCGGCAAGGATTTAACTTCTGATAAAAGGAGGCGAGATCAACTCTCCCAACTCTCAACTATAGACCTTAATAAGGCACTGAAGAGACGAGCTCAAGTGGAGACGTTGGATTAAATGATGCATTAACGCTTTTCTTTCAAATCGTCGCTCAATTATTTCATTCTTTACATTCGCTGTTTCTTCTTTTCTCGATAAAAAATATAAATATAGCATGGTAAATAAAATTATTCAACCCATGTCTTTGGGACAGATGGCATTTGATCAAAGTGTCAACTTGTCTCAAAACGAGACTTTTTCAATGGCTTCAAAACAGCACGCATACTATAGAAATCGAGGAAAATGCATCGGTAGGTCGGGTGTACTCATGGAAAAAAAAGTGGAAAGTCGCTGTTACGATTTTTGATGAAAATAAAACCAGTCAGCCAAAAAATCTCAAAAGAAAATGTGAGAAAGTTAAAATTATCTCAGGAACCATAGAGCTCTACAGAAATAAAGATAAAATAATAAAAGATAAATATTTTATTTTCTCATAGTTTTGTAAAAAATTTTAAATCGTAATAACTTAATAGTTTTAGGTTTAAAACTATTGGAATTTTTATTTACCACGTAGAATTTATTAAAAGTCTATTCCAAGTTATTTTTAATGATGCTTTAGCTTCAAAAACAACGAAAAATCAATTCATTATTCATTATTTAGAGAATAAATTATACAACGCTGCGGAGAGGATCGCATATTTTTCGGTGCTATTATTATAACACAATTACCATAGATTTTCTCGTGACGCTGTTTACCTAATGAATAATTTAAAAGTGGAAAAAATAAGATAAAATAAAATAGCGTAATGCAAGGTGAAATTAAAAAATTTTTAATTTATTGTGTATTCATTTTTCCAAAAACTTCAATACATGCAATTTATTTATTATAAAAAATTTTGATGCAATTTCAACGTGGAAAATTAATTTCTTAACTCTTCCAAAGAAGTTTATTTACACTAATAAAAAAAAAAACTTTTACTTTCCGCTCAACGATTCTCTCTCTCTTTGTTAATCAATTTTGACTTTGAAACAAAGTAATCCCAATAATTTTCTGTGTATTTTATTAATAACAAACATGAATAGAAAACTTACTCCCATGCGCCAATATTATCGCAACATTCTATTTATTTCTGATAGTAAGAAAAAAAGATAGAAAAGACAGAACCATCGTTGTGCGGATTTTATATTGACGCGAGAGAAAGCGACAATTAATTTCTTTCTTGACTCACCCCATATACCTTGAGGAATTCTGATCGACTACACCAACGTATATACATACATATTTTCTAAATTAACGAGAAGATTTATCGTCTCGCGTCGCTTATTGGCGAGCAAGTGCAAAAAATAAATAAATCGTTTTAAATTTGAGTGTCTGCCAGGGGTAAAAATAAGGGGGATGGATTTTTTTCCAACTCGTAGCAGGATCGGCAAAGGTAACTCGAGATATAAAACTTTCATGCTCGCATGACAAATTTTACGAGAAAACAGACTCGGGTAATGCCAGAATAATTTCATCTTCTTCTTCTTTTTTTTCAATAAAATATCACACGTGATAAAAAGAACGTAACGAAAGAGTATTTGCTCCTCGCTCCTTCACACCCGTCAATTTTTCACGAGGAATTTACGCGCTCGCTGTAAAAAAATCTCCGTAATTTCTGGGTGCTCGAAGCAGCCGGTGGAAGTTACGATTTGACGTTGACGATAATCGACAGGATCGTCGACGCGTGTTCAACAGAGATTAACATCTCGCCCGGTGAAGATCCGCGCGTGTCGACGATACGACGCGGAGGACCCGAGTCCACCGAAGCACAAGCCGGGATCTGCCTCTGATATCGAGTTACGTCGAACCGTGAGGATGAAACCCGCACACATACACGATTTATGCAACACGTATGAGTATAACGTTATCCGTGTACCGTTATAATTCCTATTACGGGCCGGATAAGAGCCTCGTTCTATCCTTACTGCTGCAAGGAACACACGAGCAGCAGCAGCAGGGAGAGCGACGAAAGCTCATCGTGTCCGCCCAATATACATACTTTTGTCTACGGCGCCCTCTGTAATAAGAGTACACCTACCGGCCATTATACTACCGAAATCGTAAAGACATACATATGTATGTATGCGCAATAAGATATAATACGAATACACGAGGCAAGACTCTCTCTCTCTCTCTCTCTCTCTCTCTCTCTCTCTCGAAGGTACTATATGAACATTAATATATTCATGCATAAACCAAACTGTTGGAGGATCTGGAGATTTACATCATGCGAATGGGGTACTGTCGTCCTCTCCTTGTTTCACTCTGGCATGTAGATATATAATAACAATCATAATAACTGTTATTACGGTAACTGGGATAGAAAGAAAACCCCAGTGTGATGGGTAATAAAAAGTAATAAGGTCCAAAAATAGTACGAGTACTGTGATAAACGAGGCAAGTACATTTACAGGATGCACAGTTGATGGAGAAATAATTGATTGTAAATTCCTTGAGAATGTATATATTTGTCGAGTTACATTATAAACGTTTTTGTTTTTGTAAACTATTGGCAAGTATGCTTTTTCAAGGTATTTTACATCAATTATTTCTTCAGGGATGAAACTTTATATGCAACCTTCTAAATAAAGATCTTTAAATATTTTTTTCTTAATATTTTTACTTTTAGTTTACATGTAGAAATTATAATAGAGCTATATTATTTGCTACTCACAATGACTCTTTATATCATAAAATAATTTATTTTAATACTTGTAGCGTACCTGTCATACGCGATATCGAATCGCGAACGATGTTCACGATTTAGTTAAAGACACAGTTGCCAAAATCTCTTTTAACATAACGGCAAATGAGGTTTTGACGTTATGTCAATTGCTGTACCTAAATTCATAGTTTGCCTAAGAAGAAACTTCTTACGGAGGAAGTTGCGAAAAAAAAGAAATGATTGAAAAAAATGTTGGCATCTGGTTCGTAATAAAATGCGTATATCATTTTTCCTTGGAAATAAGATAAGATAAAAAATAAAAAAAAATACTAGACTTTACAAAGACTTCCCCAACCCTGCATTGAAATGAATATTATTTATTGAAAATTTGTATTGGCCAAAATCTGTCAAAAATCACTTGGTTTCGAGATAATAAAAGAGTCGCGGTCGTTCTCGGCTCTAAATGTATACTTATCGCCTCGAATCGCTGCCGCGACTCTTGATTTTGTATCGCAGTAAGAGGCACTGCATCTTCAACCCTCCAGACGGACCGGAATTTTGTTGGAAGCGTAATATCGAAATAGCATATCCGAAAATAAATGAAAAGATGCAAACGTACGAAAATACCGAGAAATTTAATGTTCGCGGGACGCGCGTTAAAAAGTGTTAACGATGAGACAACTGCGTCGAGCTATCGAGGAAATATCGACTTTTTTTTTATTATGCACATACGTCGCGTGTATTGTACACGAAAAAAAAAACGTGACGTGACACTCTCCTCGTTCGGAGCAGGGAATGTTTACAAAAAGAGAGAGAGAGAGAGGAGGGGGGGAGGAAAAGCAGAAAAAGAGGGAAAAACTTCGACGCGTGACTATTCTTCTATACATCCGCATTCGAAGTCTGCAATGCAGGCATACTTCCCTTTATAATAGCGATATGATACATCCTTTTTGTAAAGTATGCTCGAGAGTGTGTATACGCACGCGTGTGTGTATTTATACAGAAAAAAAGTTGTGTTTGGAGGAGGATGAGGCGTCGGCCGTGCTCGGGCTCGCTCGTTGTATCGGAGCTGGGAGCATTTCTGGCGCCACCACTACCATCTTGCCACGGAGATACTGATAAAAAGAAGCCTCGTACGTTTATACGTTAGCCTGTATATTTTTGTACGTGTATACGCTCTCTTTCGGCATCTAATACGCAGTCCGACGTTATAACTCGCCATTTTTACGATACAAACTTTCATCCTCTGCCGCTCCACTTCTCCTCGGGAGCTGTTCGCCCCAACTACGTCTCCTGAGTTATATTATCCGACGCTATAACTTACACATGCATACGAATGTGCACCCTCCATCTATAAATGAGAAATATTCCTGGCGAAATTGACAAGTCCGTGGAGCTCTTTCGGCCACAGTGCCTCCAAATTTTTTCCCCTTTCTCCCATATCGCAGTAATATCGTTGAATATAGAAGACCAAAGAAACTTTTCAACCTACTGTATATGTATATTTTTTCCTCTCTCTACCCCATTCATAAGAGAAAACAATTTTTTTTCTTCTAGTTATTAATAATAAGGTATGCAATTTGATTTCATGAAAATAACAGTAAAAAGATATGTAACTTATTCCATAAAAAGAAACCAGCAGTAACCACTATTAATTAGAGCTCTTGAAAAAAAGCTCTATCCGAGATTTTATAAAAAATTTATTCATTGTATGAACTTCAAGAATACATTGAATATATTATATCTACATATAAAAGAAACTGATTAAAAAATATATATTCTTTCGTGCAAGATCAAAGGTCAAAGAGTGTATTTTCTCTTCGCTTGTTCACCATTTCTTTTCGAGCGCACGTCAAAAGAGGTATAGCAAGCGACTCTGACAACAATAAAATAGTTATCAGACGAGCCAGTGTAATGTTACAACCAGAGCTTTTACGAATGGACGAATATGCAGTATTTGACTCTCGCTGTATGCGCGTCGACGAGATATGATACGCATATTTACCTGCACTCTAACCCCGGTGCACACACTCACACAGATTTATTCGACTGTGCGAATCGATGCTATTCTTCTTCCAATACATTTTGCCCCCAACCTGAAAAGTTACGCTATAAAAATTTCACGAGGTTTCTACCTCGGCGCAAATATTCTGAATTTTTTTACCCCCGCGTGTAGAAAGTAATCGAAGACCGAGAGTCATAAAAAAATTATTTTCATCCGCATCACGGTTCCTTATAAAATCGCTCGATTTTTTGTACCTCAATAATAATGATAATATTACCAGTAATATTAATCATAATAATAACGTAATGAAATTAATAATGCTGGAAAAATTGTTCACGTCATGTACACAGTATGAAATAGAAAAAGGTTGAAAAACAAATATATAAAGAGGATTTTTAATATAAAGGAATATCATCAGAAATCAAAAACTTCGTACAAAGATCTCTTCTTTAGAGGTTCACGAGTTTGTTCGCCCGAGCGCATTTATTTTTCGTGTAAAGTAAAGACAAAAATTATCAAATGAAATTATTTTGAACATAAGCTGACGAAAATTAATATTAAAGTTCCCTTCATGGTATATTAAAATACGTTTAAAATTTGAGAAAGCTTTATCGTGCAGATATCGAGATATTCATTGTGTAAAATTGTTACTTTTAACACACAGTGTTATGAGAAGTCACAAAAAAATGCGATATTCAAAGATAAATATTTCCATTTCCAGACGACGAATATGTTATTACAATTCAACCACTAGTTCGGTATCATATAAAACTAAGTACACGCCAAATTTTAGCGAAAAAAGTTCAAAAATAATTTTTACGTGATAAACGCGTGAACCTCCTTATAAAGGGTTGATTTCAGTGTTACAAAAATAAGGAGAGAAGTGGCTACATTTGTGCATACTATTTCGAAATGTGAATAAAATATTGCATCAAATTTAAAAATGATTTTCCGGTCGATTTCAGCATTATAAAACTTTGCATCTCAGAATCTCAATATTATATATCTTTTTTCATATGAAAGACTCACATATACATATTTGCCCTAAAAGTAAACAAAAAACAGTAACATCACTGTTAAATTCCATATATTATTTATACTGTTATTTATACTATTAAATTTTATATATTATAATTTGTAGTTTTGATAATAAATAACAAATTTGAAAAATTTTTATGAACTTTCAATACCAAATATTCAAATTGATTAAAAAATGTGCTTTTAATTGATATATTATAGCTAACAGCGAAAAATTGACATTTGACCATAAAAAACTAACTTTTATCAGGGACTATCTTTTCAATAATCTATATTTAAAAAGACATGAGGCCTCTTATCGATTCATCGAGATAGAGCGCATTAACTTTTGGCTAAGCTCTACTTATTAAAAAAAATTCAACGTGCGCTGCTTTGGAAGTAATAACCTTGATGTTTTCAGGAATTATTATGAAGTCGATATCGTCAAGGACACGAAAAGATATCACCGCTTGAAATTTTGAGATTTTCCTATTTTCGATTTTAAGGTAGTTCTATAGTTTTATCGATTATTTAGGAATTTGTTGAAAATTGGTACAATCATTCTTTGATACGTTTCGCATATGCGTACCAAATTTTAATAGCCGTATTCATAGTCGTTTCTTAAGTCTTAAGTCTTTTGAATAGACTGTCTCGGTTGTACTGCCTTAAGCTCTAAAACCTTAAGCTACCTAAAACCACATGGTATGGAGATAAATTGAAATAAAAACTTTTGATTTGACTGCACCTATAGAACTACCTTAAAAATCAGACTGGAGGCCCTCGAACATGCTAAATTTTCTC